>JAOWAR010167360.1:0-10067 GCA_028571005.1 Clathrina lutea | reverse complement strand
GGCCGCGCAGAGCCTAAGCGCATGCTCGAGTACCCGGATCGAAAAGTTCGCCGTGGCGGGCAGATCAACTCGATATGCTCCATGCTAACTTGAAACTTGTTCCTGTCTTTCTGCTTAACTGACTTCTTACACAATGTGTGTCTATTGTGGCTGCATTGTGCTGTGTTTACCTCTCTCCTTATTGACTCATCAGCTCACCCCCACCACCCCCTCCCCCCTCTCTCTCCCTCTTTCTCTCTCAGTCTCTCACTCTCTTCCAGCACTCCTTCTCAGGCTTGATAGTGTCACATCTGTTCTGCATGGCTGGCCCAGCAGCCCCTTGCACCCAGGTCCCTGTCGCACTGGTCCTCCCGATCCATTTGTCTGGGCCTCTGGCCCTTTCTGAGCCTGAGAGCCTCGAACGTGTCACAGCATCCCTGCTCCAAGCATTCTATCTCTCTCTCTCTCTCTCTCTCTGTCTGTAGTATGGGTGTGGGCAATTGGGTAAACAGCGAGTTTGATCAAAATCTATCGTGCGCAATCCCTGTGATTATGACTGTCAATTTCGTAAAGGAATCGGCCCGGGGAGTGAAGATAACGGAAGTGGAGTTGAAGGCGTTTTTTTTTTAAATTTAGGGCCAAGCGAAGACAGTAATGAGTGTTATAGTGAGCCAGTGAAATGCGCTCTAGGCATACGAAGGGTGCATCGCTTGATCAACAAACTCTCTGTGTGATCGAAGGCTGTTACAAGTGGTGCAATGGAAGGCTACAGATGAAAGGCAGCGGGTGTGCGAAGCCAGGAGCACACTGCAGGCGTGTAAAGGCTGCAGATGACAATGGACTGCAGCAGAGCGCAAATGAAGGCACAAAATCGAAGCTTCTATTTTCAAGAACGACCCCTGTGGTGAGCAGCCCACGCCGTGTTCCCATTGCTCTCAAGGACGAGATCAAGACAAAGCTCCAAAGCATGGAGAAGCAGGGTGTTATCACCAAGGTTGGAGAGGGGCAGCCAACCAACTGGGTGAATAGCTTTGTCTACTAGCACAAGGTAAAAAGGAAATTGTACAGCGCTCTTCTCATGGGAACGCCGAAAATACCGATATTTATGCTCGTTCGTGCAGGGAAATGCCTTCCGTGTCATCTGCCCATTCGAAGAGACAGGAGCTCCTTTCATGAAGGCATTGGCGGCGCTCAATAAGCCGTACCGACGCCAGGTGTTGCTCATGCAAGAGGTCTTGTCTAAAGTGGAATCGTGGCCGGTTATTGCTGAAAAGGACATCAACGGACTACATGACTTAAGCGTTGAAGTCAACGGCATGCCATGTTCGACGCCGCCTGGCATAAGGGACTTGCTGCTGACTACTCTCTTACAGAAACTACTCTCTAAGTTGCCTGAGTCTCGCCAGTTGGACTTCACGGGCAATGTGGCAACTACCTACGATTTGGGCACAGGGCTGTCGGAAATGGAGGATGCGATCATCATGATAAACACGCCTCCAGGCGTGGGAACGTCCGAATGAAAGCCCGCCCCAAGGACGACACTGTCCACGGCAACCTTTCTGACCACTCGCACTACCTGTAAGCCTGATAAACCACGCGGACGAGGGATTGCTCGCGCGGAATGCGTGGACTGCAGTAGACCGCACTGGCTCTCACAGTGCTCAAGTTTTGCACAGTTATCAGTCCCGGACCAACAGAAATGGTTCTATGAGAAACCCCGGTGCAAGCGGTGTGCGGAGCCCAAGCATGCAAACCCAAAGGAGTGCAATTTCTGTATGAGGTGCAGACATTGCGACAACGCCCACCTGAACGTTCTGCACTACATTCTAACTCAGGAGCAGAGGAACAACGCTGAAGCCACACACAGGCGCGTAGCTGGTCCAGAAACAAGGTTGGGTTCCACTGGTTGAGTCCCAACCTGGTTGTGCATCAGAAGTTGTACTGACTGCGTAGCAGTCATGCTCCGCCGAAGCCCAGGCTTCCCTAGGGGTCTGGGGGCATGCCCCCCTGCGCCAGAAAATTTTGAAACTTTATGTGGAAAATGGTGCATTTTTGTGAATTCTGAAGACCCGATTCTGAAGATTTAACTTAGTCATGCAGCTCTCTGAACATGGCCACAAATTGGTGAAATGGCTGAAAAACTCTTCCTAAAGAAAGCTTTTCAAGTGAATGCTTTGCACGTAGCGTGAGCAGCTACCCTCATTTTATGGTTTTCTATACGAGGCTTGACAACATGTCGCCTGTGTGCACCAGTTCTTAGTACACGTACGGTGAGTTCACCTTTCAGAGCATGGCCAGCAATTCAAGTGCTGTTGGCCCATTGCGGGGTGACCTATTCCAAAACAATGTCACGGTAACCATCGCGTTTGACAAGTTTCTGAAGAAATGCTGTGGGCGGCCGGACTTGGGTCAGTCAGACAGACCTACTAACACACAGTCAGGTTTCAACACCGGCAGCGGCCGAGTTCAGTAGCCGCGGAGGATGCGCCCAACACAACCCCGCAAGTGTCAAACAGAAACCGCTCCGCAATCGTCATTTTCATCATGATAATTCAAGGCGAGCGTCGAAAACGAATCCACCTTTAAAAAACAAAACTAAAAGGAACCCTGGTTCTGAAAATTCTGGGGGGTTCCGGGCTCCCAGGAACACCCCCGAGCTACGCGCCTGTGTTAGGTCATGATGGCACGTGAAAGGAAAGGGGTTTGTGGCTGACGACCAGGGCCTGCTCATGGCACATAAGACTAAAGCTGTATTTTTCTGATCATAATATAGGCTCAATTAAAATAAATTAAGTTCTTCTCATAGTCAATTCGTGCATCTCTTCATGGGCTTCATCCTCAGTCACAATGCTCAGCCCATGGAGAGCAGAGATCAGCGTTGATATTCATGCCTGTTAAAGGCTGCACAGAAAACATCCACGGGGGGGTATGCCTCCTAGATTTTTCGCTTCTGTATGTTCTCCACCATGGAGCGATTCGCATAGGCAAAGCAGAGCTCGGCCACACTAGGTACGGGGGAATGAAGGCAGAACTGTGCTGCACAGGGAACGCACTGACTCACGTGAGAATGGTCAGCCACTCGCTGCGCCAGCGCTTGTGTAAAGCTCAGTGCAATCGAAAATAGCGGACACTAACTGTAAGGTGACTCTCGTCTGCTTGACGATTTGGTGCAGTAGGCTAGTGTCCCGGTCTTGGCACAAACGTCAGCATTTATCAACTACAATGTATCTTCAGCATTTATCAACTACAATGTATCTTCAATCAGCTAATCTCCTCCGTGCGGTCAATGATCTTACAATTTTTATTATGCCTGAACCGCTGAAAACGTGGTGCCTATGTCCACACAAAGTTTTGGGGGAGCTATTCGGTAAAAAAAAACTTCGCACCAAAATGGCTTCCACGTGCGTCGTACCCATGATAACATCCTTGTCGGCCGAATTTTGACGTAGTGTGAAAAGGCCCTAATTACATGTATAATTATATAAGAGAAGAAATAGCAGCTCAGTTTTCACTAGGTGATTAGAGCACCGCTTTTTCGAGGATTAACGCCGAATCAACTTGCTCGCAGACTATAGAGCCTGCTTTGTGGCGGAAACTCTGACTTCGCTTTATTTTCAAAATCGCTCGATAGCAAGTTTCCTTCGTGCAGAAACGCATACAGATCCGACCTGGACGGACAAGACCTAGATCCGACTCACCTTGGGACGTACCTAGAACAAACCCAAAGCTAGCGAGCTCCGAACCAGGGCTGGAGAGCATGCGAGCTCCATCGGCACGTGACAAGCTGGGGGGTATTCACTGCTTTTCCTCACGGTTTCTTTGCGTGCAGGCTTGGTAATCGACCTATGTGTTTTGGCCGTGGGACATGGACCAGGCCAAGCGCGAAAGGCATCTCGCCTACAGCTTGTGGAGCTCGTTTGTTTTGCAAGAAAGCTCACATCGACTGCACGAGTGTGATGTTGGATCTCAAATGAAGTCAAAAGATCTTCGGGTGGCAGTGCCGCGAGTCCTGACGCTTTCATCTTTATCACTTTCTCAAAGTTTGGTTGGAAAAGTCAGGCCGATCGCCTGAGGGTGCATTCACACGCACGGGGAAAACGGAAAGGATAAGATTTGATGGTTCACGCCCGCATTCACACACATTTCGTGAAAGCCGTGTAAAACAGCTCACGTGCGTGGGTCGCTATAGCAATGTCATGGTATCGAGGTTGCTTCTCTCAGTAATCCGTGTGTGGAAAATAAGTATAGGAGGAAGTAGAATCCCGCTTCCCTTCGCCATGCACACTAGACCACCGACTTCGGCTCTTGCAAGGAAAAGAAGAAGTATTTGTTGATCCCGAGCATGCGCAAGTTGTAGATGACATTTAAGGAGGCAGGTACATAATGTAAACACTACTGGGTAGTAGGTGCATGATTATTATCTAAACTAGCTGCGTGTTCTTCGCGACACCGTGGGCAAATTCAAAAAATGTGACCTTTCATCCCTTCGGAAGCGGGGAAGGCTTGCCTTTACAAATGAGTTTGTCTGTGACCAATGAAGCCGAATCCGTTATTTGGGCAAGAAAACATTAGAATGTCGGTTTTTGGGCGCTCTTTCAAAAAAAAAACGGTTGTTGCGATGGCAACGGAAGGACGCTTCTCGGTTTATCGGCGAGTTCAGGCCTCATTCTATCCATACGAGTCCTGCGATGAATTTGTAACTAGTGGGCAGCTGTTATACACAAGTATAAACGTGTAAGGCACAAGTTTAGAGGTAGTTCAAGCAGAAAGTACAATATCTCTCATCCACCCCACACCGTGCATACAGTAGCTAGAGTTACAGCCTACGTGCTTTCAAAGTAGCCGGCCCCGATTCACCCTGTCAGTCACACCATGGCACAGTTACCTACTTCACAGCGGAAGTAAGTTCATAGAAGAAATTCAATAAACAAGACTCGATCAACAAATTGAATTGACCAAAGAATTCAAAGTTAGCACATAACAATTATGTAGATCTACTGCACGTAGCGTGCTCTCGGCGTACTTACGGGCAATCATAGTATAGGACCGCACAGGGGGAAACTCAGTGCTGTGCCGAGTCAGGTGCAGATTCCCTAACCATGACTTGATACTGGCTCTACACCGACTCAGTCAGTGTGGCTGGAAAGTGATAAATGATCAAGTTGCCAAGAAATCATGTGAAAAATATCTACAGACTTGAATGATGATATACAGCATCGTTTCCCTTTAAATCAACATCTCCAGCTACAACCAGCAAACGTGGATCTTGTAACTCCATCACAGCCCTTTTCACGGATGTTCCACTATTTGTGTATCGGGCATTTAGTGGGAGGCTCGTCCGTGCCATGGATACTTTCTCCTTCTTCTTTTCCTTTGACAAAATAAACACGGTGTCCTCTTTCGATTCGACTTCTAGAACGACATGTTTCTTAACCAGGCTCTTGTGCATGGATTGGATTGCGGTCTTCCCCTGTTCGGACCGATGTTCCTGACGTTTTCTATGCTTGGCAACAATTTGCTACTGGTGTAGGTCTGGTAACACTGGCAGCACTAATACCCTTGTGGCTCGGACAGGATGCTATCGGCAGTTAAAGTCGATCGTTTCTAGTTTTAGGAGGTAGAAGGTGGCGTCTTGTCTGATAGTGGCAGCCTTGTGTAGCGTAGCCCATGTTGTTGGCAAATGGCTGGAGTTTATTACACGGTGCGAGGCAAGAATGGCACAGGCATTCATCCCAAGGATCCCCGAGAATGGCACCTTGTCGACTCGTGGTCATCATCGTGTTTCCGGCGTCACTTTTCTCACCTAATTTGTCACGCTACACGCAAAACAAGCCAGCGCGCGCACACAAAACCACGCGAAAGCTTCGCCTGCGCAGTGATAACGGTCGGCCGAATTGGCCCCCGAAAACCCATCATTTCGACAACATTCTAATTGTTTCTTTAAGCCCAACAAACGGATTTAGTCTACAACATGTTCTTTACCCATTAAAAAAGTCAAACTTTCCCCCGCTCTCGAAGGGATGAACATTTTAGGGAGCGATTTTTTCATTGGCCCAAGGACTACAGCTGTCAATGCAACGCCAGTCAGTGTTGTGTACGTTGGCCTCGGGCAGGAGCACCTCACGTAGGTGTTTTCCAGAGGAGGTGTTTTCAAGTTACGCCTCAGTTAGGAAACGTGAGGTGTTTTCTTGATCTTGGGACCCTCAAAAAAGTGACTAGAAAGTAGGCCAATTAGAAGAAAGAGGTGGTTTCGCTGAAGTGAGTGGCAATCGAGTAAAAAATTGTCATCAGAAAGCAGTGGAGGGAGGAAAAACGGTGTTTTTTTAAGTGAGTGGCGATCGGGTAAAAAAAAAAGAAAAAAGAAAAAAGGTCATGAAGAAGCACAGGAATGAGGAAAAAAGTCGCTGAAGAGACAATCAGTTAGGACAAGGAGGTGTTTTCCCAACTTTCCTGCCAGTTAGGAAAAGAAAACACCTTTTTGTATGTTGTATCACCGTGAAGTGCTCTTGCTCGGGAGCAGACGGACAACGAAGGAAGATTAAAATCGCTGTCAACGGGAGCTCCAGTCCTAGGCTTCGTTTGGAAAATTTTGTACAACACTTTGCCTTTCCTTTTCAGAGAGTCAATCTTGTTTTCAACGTTCGTCATCGTCATTTCCTCCCAACCGTCCTTTCTACAAGTTTCGTTTACAGTTTTTCGCGATCGCCTCGTACTTTCCAGGTGAACTCAACGTCGACGGTGGGCCAGACGCCCCAGAAAACACCCTTTTATTGCTTCTGGAAGATTGTTTACCCCCTTCGCGAAGCAAGGGACGCGCGACGATACACCTCAAGATACGCTGTCATGACAGCAAATTCCATTTCGCTCCTGAAGAGCACTTCCGGCATCTCGGTTCGACGTGTTCTCACACTGGGGTGCAAGGAGAACTAGATAACTAAAATAAAAAAAATCAACGAAATGAAAGGAAAAAAGAAAAAAAAGGATGAAAAGCATTACGGAAAGTGATGGCTCTGCGAAAACGTGCGGATGGAGCTTCCACAGGATACAAAAAAAAATAATTATAATAATAAAATTATAAAACTACTAAAGATAGAAATCCACAGCGGAAGACAAAACCGCTGCGGAAAGGCAAAGAATCCTCAATCCTTCCCTCCGAGAAACCTTTGCCCGGCCAGCTGGGAAAAGTATCATGCGTGCGGGAAACTTCCATAAACGTCACGTGATTGTTTTACCATGATTAATTTTCTCTCTGACCGGCCGCGTCTTCGGCCCGTCCGTACGTGTGAATGCGCCCCAAGGAAGCACATTTTCCCGAATCTCGTTTATTTCAAAGAAAAGCACACCAGCACTGTGCAGAAGTCAAGGGAAAAAGATCTGCACCAGTTTCGGAGACATATGGCTAAGGATGGCCAAGATCTAAAACGATGAAAGAAGTGGCCATTGCACATGCTAAAATTTCCCCGCAAAGAGAAGTAAACCTCGTACCCCTGAGTTGTCACCGAGACTGTGTCCCTTTACTTACGAGCATAGTGAAGTCGCTGTTGAACTGAGTCCGTACCGTACGCATGGAGAGGGTTGTGTTCTTAAAAACAAAATGTTTGAACTTACGAGCACTATTCTTTTCACAACTCACACATGAGAAACGGAGAAATTTTCAGGACGATGAAAAAGAAGTATACGCACGAAGTATTCTGCTTCTTCTTCCGTGGACCTGAGCAAGAACACGACACATGATGTCCATCGTCGGTTTCTCAATCTTTCCCATCAAAAGCTAGGCAGCCTTCGTCAGCTTCAACCCCGCCAGAACGCTTGCAGCCAGAATTAAATTTTCGAGCGAACACCGCGAGCTTTGTATAAACTATAAACCCATGCACATACCACCAGTGTGAGCACGAGTGCATGTTTTTCACGCGCAGCTTGTAATCTTTACAGCAGCTTTTTCCGCAGTGTGAGCCCGATCTAACGATCTCGGTGAAACCTCTTTGCGAAGATCAGTAATGGTGTCTGCATTCCTTACATAAACCCGTCTATCTTGGTCGCGATGAGATGATCCCAAAACATACTGACTGAGCCGCACTGTCTCCGAAGCGGTCCGTTGCAGATGCTGTACAGATGGGGATGGATGGTAAAATTTAGAAATCGGAATGATGCAATACATTTCCCTTCCCAGTATGCAGTGCACAACAGTGAAACTTTGAGGTACTAGTATACATCATGCTAGGCCCCACAACAGGTCAGGGCGCAAAATATGGTGAGTGGAAACAGTAGTTTTTGAACCGCTCCTACATCCATGAAAGGCACAAGAAAAGTGTTGTGACCTTGGGCTTACTGTTAGAACTTTCAGCTTTCAGGAACAGCAGATTTCCCCCACAATTTCATTTGAAACATCTCTGAAAGCTGTCCTAAGGCCTGTGCATTAAAATTTTGGTCAAGTTTAAGGGGTTCAAACTCTGCCATCCTAACTAGCGGCGTACAGTCAAAGTGAACTTCTTATCTCATGTCCGTTTCCCCTGGACAACTTGCAGCTGACGTATGAACTTCAAAGATAGAATATCCCAATAAAATTTGATGAACCAGGGCAAGGAAAACGAGAAACAAGCGTAATGCAGACAGAAGTGGAAAGCACTATCTTATTGAAGGGAAAACACCAGCAGCAAAGTAGAGGATTAATCTGCAGAAAGAGAAACCAACATTTTCGAATGTTCATAGACTGCGCATGCCTCCGGAATGATATTGAGCATTGTGCCTACAACGCCAGCATCGGTTCTTTCGATTACTCAACAATGAGCCCCAGCTTGAGCCATGCGGTAGATAACTTCGCTGTTCATGATAATAATCGGCCACTTCACTGTGATAAGCAGAAGCTTGTCTCCTTGACGGCCGACGACGCTGTGGATGGTGCATTGAAGCCACCTATGGTCCAGAGAAGCTGACCCGGCCGATCCACGAAGGTTCGCAGGGTGGTGGAAACATACGAGACCGACGGATGGACGGGCGGAGGGGTGGAGGAACGGGCGGCCGGGCGGAAGGAGTGACGGATGGACTAACGGACAGACGGACTAACGGACAGACGGACTAACGGACAGACGGACTAACGGACAGACGGACTAACGGACAGAGGGAAGAATAGACGGACCGTCACACGGATGAAGGGACGGACAGACCGATGAACAGCCTGAGGGCGGACAGAAGGACGGACGTAGGACATTCTCAAAACGGATTGACCATTTTGCTGCCGGTGAGAGGGGAAGTTATCAGCACTCGGTATAAGTGGCTGAATAAAATATTTTTTGCATTTCCTCGGATGATCAAATAATTTAATTAACGGAGTCGACTTTAGACACACGAATAAATCTGCATTGATGGAAGTTTGAAGGGCATCAATCAGTCAGCTGAATGCAAAATGTGTAAAACATCTCACACTTACCGCAGGGAGAAGCCAAATAAGAAACATAAGCGGAATCTCCGGAACTATGTAGCTGCATGAGAAACGTCAAATCAATAAGAAATGGTTGGCTAGTTTGAGTAGTAGTAATAGTAGTAGTAGTAGTAGTAGTAGTAGTAGCATACTATTTCTTGGATTGCCCAGTAGCTTTAAGCTAATCGAGTGGCTCTCCAGTACAAAAAAATAACGAAATCCAGAAGAAAGAAAATACGAGAGATAGCTACCAAAAGTATAAAGAAATCTACAAGGGAGCAGGGAGCAGAGCGAAGGTCTGAGATAGAGATTGAGAGAGGGAGAGAGAGAGAGAGAGAGAGAGAAGAGAGGTTGAAAGAAGAGGACTAGCAAAAAATTCAAGGGTGAGAGAATCTATGCCAAACCAAATACGAACTGATCAGATTGAAAGAATAAGCTCAGACGAGCTTTGGAAGAGGAGACAGAAGTAGCAGAAACAACTGAAGCAGGACGAGAGTTCCACAGGATGCAAGTAGAGGACAGAAATGATGACAGGTGGGATGAGGTTGAGCATAGGGGGACCTGCGAAGAATGAGAAGAACGAAGGCCGTACAGGCATCGCTCAGCAACAGAAGCTGGTAGTTTCTCGCGTAGGGAGGGAGGGCCACGGCCATTCTTTAGGTGCCAAAAG
>JAOWAR010167349.1:0-10067 GCA_028571005.1 Clathrina lutea | reverse complement strand
GGTGCACACATGATTTCGCGGCCGCGCAGTTCCCGGATCGTAAAGTTCGCCCTGGCCAGTCAAACATTTCGATATGGATGATTCATCATGGCTGTCATAAATAAATGGCAAAAAAAAATCACTCCATATGGTATCCTTTTCACTCACCAAACTGCGAGAACATTGTCTTTTCCTGGCCAGACAAATCGAAAGTTACGCCGATCTTCCTCACGACAAGTGATCACTAAAAAGGCCTTATGGAAGTACACATGCAGAGCAAACTCTTCTGGTCTGAAATGGCACAATACCCCTGGAATGCTTGGAAGTTCTTATGCTCCAAGATCAAAGTCATTTCGCGATCTCCAGCACTTCTAAACAGCCGAGCCCAAAAACCCCACCATGACCTTCTTTGAGGTAGATTCCTTGCCGTAGACAGCGTGGTGCGGTAAAAACTAGCACGAGGAGTCTGGATTCGGATCCTTTTCAATTATGCCAAAGTTTGCGTAATCCTCAATAAGAACCTGACCACATGTAGTCCTTATCTTCTTCGCTGAGAATGGGTCGCTCCGTAAGGCCACCTTGTGTTGTCATCAGGTCTCTGCCCACCCTTCCACATCAAACCGACAGTCTACCTTTCACTGTCAATAGACATGGAGAAAGCTGGCCACTTTAACCTCTCCGTAGAAGTGAAATTGCCATTAGAAGCTGAACGTAGGACCAGAAAGCACCCAACCAAAAGTAGTGTTCCATGCAACTTCCCCATCCAGATTTCTCTTCTCTTGTAGGAATTTGTTGACATAATCAGCCACCAGGAAAATGTGCATTGTGTCCATGACTGTTGCACTGCTGAGATTCTATACCTCTTTCCTTCCATCAAAGAGTGGTGACCCTTGGCACTCTCGGAATGTTCAGCCCTAGATCCTCTATATCCATCAAACTCAGTTGAGTTTCTCCTCCATCCACTCCAAAGACGGTAAGCTGATGAACCGGAGTATTTCGTTGCACAGGTTCTGCCGGAAGCGCTTTAAGCAAAATCAGTGGCGTGAAGTTTTGAATTTCACGGCACCATTATACCAAGTTTTGAAGAAACAAATTATGCTTGCGCTCGTGGATAGGGAAGATTCATCCCGATGCTCATTCCCTCAGTTGCCTGTACTTCTGCAACGGCTGTCATGAGAAACACTGATGACTCTCGCTGCACAGCTTACGCGGTCAATCTACGCTTCGACTCTGCATGGCCTGCGTCGGGTAGCTTATTTGTCTTTATTTGATCGGCCTTCGTCCAAAGGCCTGTGGTGCTGCTTACATTTTTCCCCTCTTTTTTCGAGCTTTTACAAGCGCCACTGGCATATGGCCAGGCTTGAGGTAGATGAAACAAAATTTGTGCTGAAAGACGAAAGGGGAATGTTGTTTGACGTTTGGAATTTTCCCAGCCTGTTCAAGCCTTTCCCTAACTTCCAAACGTGTAGGCCAACAGCTTCCAGCTTCCTGGCCGGATCATTCAGGGCTTAACCCTTTTGACAATGGTTTTCCCCTATCTTCGGTCCTCTCCCGCTTCTAGGCTTCTCATTTAGCAAAACGAAAGCACCTTCTTTACGGTTTAGTGGTGAAAACTAACCGAGTGATGCCAAGTCCCTCTGCAACTACTAGGAATTTTGGAGCTACCAACATCCATTCCACCAGAATTCGAACGCTGGCGCACCGATTGGCCTAAGGGGACGATTCCTGTTCGCCGCGAGGTGTCTTGAAAGCTTCTCATCAATAAGGCTCCCTCCCATTTCCTTCAGTCGACCGTGAGCATCTTCGTAGGAGCCTCCCAAGTCATCAAATTCCTCGAAAGACAACTTCGAAATCTTACACTCAATAATAAATGTTCCAAGGTCATGCAGACTTCCTTGCAGAGCAGGTATTGGACAATAGTCTCCCAGAGATCTTCGTCTTTCTGTACTGCTAGTTGGATGAACAGCTCAAAACGTCGACTAAACCGCATACAGAAATGCCTAAACGTTTCGTCACCTTGCCTTGCTTTAGAGAGATCTCGCCGCAGTTTTCCCAAAGGCGGTTACGATTTCTTGCTTCATCTCCTTGTACTTCATGCTGGGGCATTCCCTCTAGGATAATACCTAGCTCACAGTTCGCCACGGCAACGGCAATCGGTCAGTACTCCGGCTGTTTTGCTGCATGACGCCGTGGAAGATACTCAGGTATTTTGTCTGACAACCGCTTGTGTACAAAATTCGGCACCTTCAGAACGTACGATACTGTGAAATAGCACCCCAACTTTGATGTGCTGAAGATTCGTCTTTTTCGTTTATACCGGCTGCAGGACTGGATCAACGGACAGCGGCATTTCTACAAAACTTTTCTATTGTGATTTCGTGTTCCAGCCGAATTTTCAACCTTTCGTTAGTTTAGACGCGTGCTAAATCCACCGCAGCTCTTTCAGCTTCCTGTGCAGCTTCGCCTTCTGCTTGTTCAACTCTGGGTGGTCTTCGGCTGGAGCTCGTTCAGCTACCAATCTTTCCTTTTTTTTGTTGAACTCGCGCTGCAGTCTTCGCTCATCATGTTCTCTGTCCTGATTATCCTTCATGAAGTATATCGGAGAGCAAAAGGAGTTGCCCATTTCTATGAGCTCCTGAATAGAGGCGATAGGTAACTCACTGCGACTTGGTTTAGTCATGCTCCTTTGCTGTTGCCTTCTTCCTCAATGCCTCTTGGTTGACTCATCAATTTCCTGCAGGTCCCACTTTCACAAGATATACTGTCCAGTCAGGCCTTTGCCTGACGCTTTGGCCGTGTCCTCTGACATGCTCCACTGCAAATCCGTTGTTTCCCATCTCCGGGCAGACTTGTCAGTCCTGGCACATTCCAACAGTACCCAAAATGAAAAGTTCAACGGAATGCCATTTCGACAAAAAACTCAACATTATTATTATTGAACTAAGGAAAATGCTTAAAGGTTTGTGTGAATGACTGTAGGCAGGTGAGCGTGATAGTAACTGTAAAAACAGGGATGTGCAGTAAGACTGTATGCATATGCAGGTGCATGAAGGTGGCATCATAACGTGGTGCACTGGCAGCTCAGAAAGTCTCAAACTTTAGCCATTCTGGTCAAAGTACTGCAGAATCTTGGCAGGAAAGTCGAGGTAAGTTGTTGGTAAATGAAAACTGCTGTTCCATCATCTTCTTTAGCAGTCAACAAGAACTTGGACAGAAACACTTGTCTTGGCCAGTACTGTACTTCATGCAGGAAGGAGAGAACAACGATAGCTGGCAGAAGCTGCTCTACTGTCCACTCTATCTCACCGGTGTCTGCCTCCTCGGGTTGTACAAAATCACTGCCAAACATGACGAAATGATGAGCCTGAAACAAAACTGAGTTCCAGAAGGAACTTGTCTTTTAATCGGACTATCTTTGCTTAGTTACTCACTGGATCAGGTCAGAACAAATGTCGCTTTCCTCCTCCCAGCTGCACACACTCAACCAAAAACATTTCTGCTTCACTGAGAAGGACCTTGTACAAACTTTTTCGATAAAGCAAGTCCAGCTAAATTAACCACACAATACTTCAATCAGATGGAAACGGTGAAATCAATGATGGACTTAGAAATATAGGGCTGGACGTTTCTACGTCAACGCCATCGATAATAACACAGAGTGACTTGTTGACCTCGTTAGTTGTTAGT
The DNA here is from genome assembly GCA_028571005.1 of Clathrina lutea. NCBI lineage: Eukaryota > Metazoa > Porifera > Calcarea > Clathrinida > Clathrinidae > Clathrina > Clathrina lutea. The sequence goes on along the minus strand of JAOWAR010167349.1, from coordinate 6,401 downwards.
GTTATCCCTATATTTAATCCCGTCACTGTTTTAGCCGTTTGCAACTCTTTCTGATTGCTTGTGAGACTGCCGGCACAGAACTTCTAAACTGATTGAAAAAATTGGATGATTGGTAAAGTTTCATAAAGTCACGCCGGGGAACTAAATTTCGAAAATGTCTCGCCGCACGAGCTTCTTCAGCTCGAACTGAAGAAGCGCATGTGTTGAAGCATTTTCCAATTTTACCTATGGACCGCATCAAACATCAAAAAATGCCGAGTGCCGTTCTGTTGTTGGTGAAAGGCGGCGGATCGAATTCAAATAACCTAGCCATGACCGTGAAGCGCACGATCTGGCCAACATCTAAACCTCCTACCCAGGTTCAGGACCTATGTTACCTCGCAATAGCCCATTTCCATTACTTTGCCCAGTTACGATCGAATACAGGATGTCGTTGCTTCTGTCGATTATCTTGTTAACCAGCGTCTTCAAAAACCCCTACCACTCTTTAAGACGAGGAGAGAAAAAACACAATGACACTAGCCTTAGTACTAGTGGCATTGCTCTGAAAGGGTAGCTGGAAATTAGGAACTAATGAATTATGTTGAGGCTAACCAATTTGAAAGCGTTTCCGGGAGAAACCACATTCTTCTAATTCTCGTCATAAATTGCGACATTTAAGGACGAGAATGTTGTGTTACAAAGACAACATCAGATGAGAGAGAGAGAGAGTTTGCCCAGCATGTTTCATTACATATAGAGAGAAAACGTGGGGAAGATTTTTTGTGAAGCGCACAATACCAAAGAGAACTGATGTCTGTAAAAAATATATTTCAGACGTAGATGAATGCAAGGAAGAAAGGCAGAGTTGCCCCAAGCACGGAAACTTGAGTTTATGTATCGACGTTCCTGGTTCGTACAACTGCCGATGTAGAGCAGGGTATACCGGAACTGTTAAAAACTGCTCAAATGTGGATGATTGCAAAATTGAGCTGGGCGTTTGCCATCAAAATGCAAGCTGTAATAACACTGACGGATCATTCATATGCCAGTGTAATTCAGGATTTACTGGAAATGGCAGCATTTGCTCAAATGTGAATGAGTGCCAAAATCCCTATCACAACTGCCATCAAAACGCTAGCTGTACTGATACAGCCGGGTCTTTTCTGTGCGAGTGTCAGACTGGGTACAGTGGTAATGGCACACAATGTATGAACATTAATGAATGTCTTCGAATCAAGCATAAAGGTGTATGTCACAGCAATGCCAGCTGCTTTGACACCGGTGGATCCTTCATATGCCAGTGTAATTCAGGTTTTACTGGAAATGGCAGTATTTGCTCAAATGTGGATGAGTGCAAAAATGACAAACAGAACTGTACTCTTCACGCAAACTGCATCGATACGGTTGGTTCATATGTATGCAGGTGCGAGGATGGGTACCGTTTAGGTGGCGGTCAGTGTACGAATATTCAAGAATGCTCGGAAAACCCGCTTAGCTGCCATGGCAATGCTACCTGCACTGATACAGAGGGATCATTCACCTGTACATGCGCAGCAGGATTCACTGGAAATGGACAATGGTGTTCAGGTTGGTTCAAACAATCTAGGGAACAATAATTGCTCGTTATTAGGAATCTATGCAAATGATCACTCTTTTAGAACGATCAATCCTTTTTCGAGCTTTTTGAGTAAGTTGATTTCTGTATCTTTCTGTTGAAGCCTTGAGGCCAATTCTATAGACACGAAGAAATGCAATAGATTTCCGCTTTGTAATGCATGCTTGTCGCTGGCCAGCGTAATATAGTGCAGCTATGGGTTGCAATTGAGTTCCCACCACGTTCGGTGAAGAAAAAATGAAGTGCATTTTTCATACATGCAGCTCGAACATGTTTCTTGCCAACTTATTATGGTTGTCCTTTCAATTTCGTTGTCTTATTAGCAGCACTGATCTTGGCTGCATAGAAAACGAACAGGATAAGTTAGATTTGGCAATGGATAAACTCTTGGTGATGAAGTAATTTATCACGTTTGGTCCAGATCCTTATGACGATTTTTGCAATCTCACTTTTCTTGTTTAATTCTGTTTAGAAATATCTCCCTCACTGGACCTTGATCCTGAGTCAATGGCTGAAGACGGTGTTTCAATGGAAATGGTAATCGGAGTTTGTTTGGTGACCTTGGGAATTCTTGTCATGATTGTAGCAATTCTTGCCTGTCGACGCCACCGAAAAACACACCACAAGGTTGATGGAGGCAACATGAGCCAATTTGTGACTTTAAACCAGGGCGAAGGCAAAGGTAGAAACATGTGATGGACAATTTTAAGTGACTGACATGCACATTAAGAGCCCAGAGTGATGCCCATGAAAGAAAGAGTGCAGAACTCTTTTAAATTTACTGAGAAAAAGAGGGAAAGCAGAGATAAGAGAAAGGGAATGGGTTTTGGCTGTTTAATGGCAACCTAGTGTACATAAATCCTGCCTCTGAAGTGTGGGAAGGTTGGTCTAAAGCCAGCTGCAGAACTGAGGACACAGCATGCAACGCAAAGAAGCTAGAGTTTGGCTGTAAGGACGGGTGCAGCAGGACAGAGAAGAAGAGTACAGAGGAAAACTAGAAGATAGGCAGGGAGAAGTAGCACAAGAAGAGAAAAGGAGAACACCAGAAGAGAAAGGAGAACACTAGAGCATGCAGAGAGAAAGAGCCAACTGTCCAGGGTCAATCAATTAAAAGTGCCACCGCCGTTAATGTTGGTGTTTGTAAGACCAGTGAGCATGATGTGCAGCCGGACAATGTACAACTGTTATGTAACCTTTACTTATATTCAAAAAGAATCTTCTTGTGAGAAGCGCACATTAATAAATTCCATTGCCAAGGTCTGTCAGGAAAAGGCTAAGGCAATAAACAAAAAACAAAAGGTTAGAGAATGGCAAGATCATCCTCGGGGTGGACGATGAGTGTCTCTGTCCATTAGAGTATTGCACTTGGACAGGTCAGTATCAAGCAGTGGCCACCGGGCCCCTCCGAGGGGCAGGAATAGGAGTCTGGCCCCTGTGCGATCCCACCTTTGAGACAAAACATCGAGTATTGCTTAAGAGCTCATGTAGCCGGCCGAGCTCGGGACCATGCTAGGGTCTAAAATTGGGGACCGCCTCTAGGCAAGGTGGAGACATAAAAGATGTTTCCCTAGGCATGCAAAAAATACTCCAGACACTGAGAACACTGAATCAGGGACCATCGGCTGGATAAAGGAAACACGAACAAGGTCAGGGTGGGGGGGGGAGCTCACAGACGGGAGACCAAGACTGACTTTAGTACAAAAAGTTGATACGTTACTGACTCCGGGGCTTTGATTCAGGTCTGCTCCAAAGGGGCTATTAATACCCCTTCAACCAATGAGAGAATGAAGAGAATCACTGCGAAACACCAGACAAGAACTAGGCAAGAAATGGCCAGTCTGAACTGAGAATGGAAGGTGGGAAAACCAGATAAAGAAACCTTATGCCAATCAGTTCAGCTTTCTGGCCAGTGGATGAATTTTGAAAGCTCCAAAATTCCTGGTGGTAGTGGTAGGGGGACTTGGCATGAATTTACTATCCACAGTTAGTTTCCTCCTTTAAAGTAAAGAGACCGCTTTCTTTCTCCTAAATGAAAAGCCCAAAAGCGGGAGAGGAGCGCAGAAGGAGAAAAATCACTGTAAAATATTGCAGTAAACTCCAGCCGGAAAGCTTGCAGCTGTTGGCCTAAAGGGAGTTATAAAAGCATGTGTAGAAGCAGGAGAAACAGGAATTATTGATCAACGCGTGTCAAGAGTATTTTAAGCGGGACAGATGTTTTAGAAATCAGACATGCTCAAAGGGTCAAAGAAAGATTGTTACTTCCCACTTCAATTTTTCACTTACTACGCCGAGCTGTTCAGAATTCTTCATGTTCTCCTGCAGTTGTTTCGATTGAAGGAAAGCCAGCTTCTTCTCAGGACATTAACGTTGACAGCGTCTATGCACATGTCAGTCCGAAGAGGGAAGCTGGCTGCTGCAAGGTGGAAGTAAGCTGGTAGACCAGATTTCTGTTTATTGGTAGACCAGCTTTCTGTTTATGAAAAATGTAAAGATTATACTCACTTCCTTCCGCTAGCTACTATGCCAGTTCTTAAAAAGCATTAGCCTTCTAACCTCGGAATATATGATTTGCCTTAGTAGAGGTTTGACTGGCTGCTGCTTTCCCCTTCCAGGGTCTTCAGAAATCTATTGTTTCCAAACGTTTTGCTACTACACCTTCCAAACATAAGCATGTTGGCAACCTACCAAGCGCCTAAGCAATAAATGCAGAAAAGCGTAACCCTGTGCCTCAAAGAATGATTGAATTTACAGCGAGGAGACATGACTTATACACCACAGCCTTTTTAGAAATCATGGTTCTTCACCATCAACTGGCATGCGGTAACTTCCGACCAGATCCACCAAAATCCCACGTATCAAGCTTTGGTCCCTCCCTCACAAGGCTGAAAATCATACAGCATATGGAGAGGGTCCTTTCATCAGCCACCAGTCATTGTTACAGCCGTTTTTTTTGTTTTGGCAGGTGGAGGAGGTTGTCACACCCTTCTGCCTGCCTAAGACCCTATCGTACTGTCCTCTGAGGCGAGTCAAGGCGTAATCCCATGCTTCCCCTGTATCAAGGTGTATTCTTCAGAGCCCCCTGAAAACTTGCCTGGCCAGCCCTTGCCTCATCCTCAGGCCGGCAAACACAGTGATTAGCACAAGCTATCAAACAGAAGATGCTGTGAAAGCCACTATATTTAGAGCTGAGCGCTCACTTTCAAATCAATAATCACAAAGTTTGTTTGGTGCACTGTGCTGGACATTGATTTTAAGAGTCATATTACGCTTCTGTGAGAGGTATATATCTCACCATTATTGGTGTTTTGCCTCCATCGGTACTTACTTGTGTCACACACACACACACACACACACACACATACACACACACACACACGTGAGCTCTGGCAAACCACGACTCCCTGGCCAATTTGAAGGTTTCTCCCCTACCCTTCCTTGGTGCTTGTCTGTGTTAAACACCTCAAACATTCATTTGGGTCTGATGTAGGTTTGACGTTATCAGTGCTTGTCTGTATCACAAGTTGGAACCCTGGGCTCCGCCCCATGCATGTTTGTGGGTGGTCTTGGTGTATGTATAAAATACTTCACTGTGTGGTCAACGTACCCAGAACAGAGCCATCGCAGTGGCTTCAGTACAATGTTTTAGTTGGGGTACATCAATAATCAGGAAGTCATTTATGGGGACAACTAACAATTTGGAATGCATCTGTGTGAGTAAAGAATCTCTTCCTGGCGCCACGTTGACAGAGCCCTGGTAAACAAAATGGCTTTCGTTTTTCTTCATTTAGAGTCAATCCTGCTCGACCTTAGTTTCTCGTGTGGCGAAGTTGTGTTGCTCCTCGTTGATACGCTGGGGACAAGGACGATTCTTCTTTTTGGTCTGGATCTTTGTGGGGAGAAGACTTAGAGATTGTCAAGCTTGACCCCAAGGGCCAGTTTGCTTGTGTGGGTTTGCTTTCACTTTGCACGAACGTAACTGCTTGCCTCATACCTGCACACTCCTTACCCTTGCAGAAAATCATCTACCAAAATATCTCTAGGCAGAATTTCTGTGATGCCAAGCACGTCTGGCATCCTGCAAGGATACTTCAGTAGAGCGCCCAATATAATTACGCGGTGGACGAAACCCATTGCAGATGACTCAAGCCTCGAGGAGTCAATTACCTTTGACAATGGGAAACCCAAAAGACAAAGAACACCTGACTGCTTCGATATTATTTGTTCGTCGTCGTTTAGAATTTTTTGGTGGACTCTCTGTGTGTCTCTGTGTACGGTACAGGAACGGTTCATTAATTACCTGAGATTAGCAAAAGACACGGGGAATATTGGTTGTTCCCAGAAGAAATATCACATGGCAGGCATAGTTGGTGCAATAGATGGTTATTTAATCCCTATAAAGCGATGACAAGTTCTAAGCGAATGTCATTTAGGTTCCTGATACATCTTTACTGCCGACAAAAAGAAGCAAATGTGAAGCCCTTGAACGTGTTTGACAACAAGATATTTCTCCCCATTGAGGAAGAAATATTGATGATAGCAACTCACTACCAGTCTCTCCTCATTCACCCTTGCTACTGCAAGAGGCGACCTCTAATTCTTGCACAGGTTTCCACTCAAACAAAAGAGTTTGAAAAGTATAAGTCATACTAAATTGACTGAACATCAAATTTCATGCGGCTTAAAGGGACACTGCGACGCTTTGCCAAGATGGCGGATACCGGGATAAATGTATTACATTTATTCGGCGTCACGACCTCGGCGGCTCTGCTCCGATCGCGAATGGCAAATTGGCGCGAATTTCGAC
>JAOWAR010167338.1:0-10067 GCA_028571005.1 Clathrina lutea | reverse complement strand
TGGCTGCCTGTGTCGCTTCATTCTCTGTGTCTACTTCGTTGTCTGTTTCTGCTTCATTGTTTGTCCCAATCGGTTCGTGCCCATCGTTGTTGCTTTGGGTTTGCCTCTGTATTTTTGTTGTCCATCTGTGTCCACTCATCGTTTTTTTTTCTCTGACACCTGCCCTTGTCTGTAATCGTCAGTAGTAATCTGTATTCGTCTATTATCCTCAATATTCGACTGCAATCAGCTGTATTTCTGCATTCCTCTGTATTCATCTGTGATTTCCTGTATTCATCTGTGGTCATCTGCATTCATGTGCAATTGTCTGTATTCGCCTGTCATTTTCTGTTATCGGTCAGAAATTGTGTGTATTCGCCTATATTCGCCTGTACTCATCCATGTTGGTCGTCATATGTCTATGGATGTGTCTATATCTGGCTCAAACTGTTTGTATTACTCTGTATCTGTCTATGTTCATCATTGATCATCTGTGTTCGTCTGTATTCATGTTGTCTGTAGTCGCCTGTATTCGTCATTAATCATGTTGTCTGTAGTCGCCTGTATTCGTCATTAATCATATTGACCTGTCTGTTAAATAAGCTGTATATTTGTCTGTAATCATCTGTCTGCAGTCGTCTCCTGTCATCTGCGTTTGTCTGTGGTTGTCTGTGTTTGTCTGGGGTCGTCTGCGTTTGTCTGTGGTTTTCTGCGTTTGTCTGTGGTCAGCTGAGCTCATCCACGTTTGTCTGTGTTCGTCTGGGTTCTTCTACATTTTTCTGCGCTCATCTGCATTCCTCTGTGGTCATTTGTGGTCGCCTTCAGTCATCTGTAATCGTCTGCCTTCATCTTTAGTCGTCTGTTTCGTCTGCAGTTGTCTTCTACATTTTTCTGCGCTCATCTGCATTCCTCTGTGGTCATTTGTGGTCGCCTTCAGTCATCTGGAATCGTCTGCCTTCATCTTTAGTCGTCTGTTTCGTCTGCAGTTGTCCGTTATCATGTCTATTTGTCTGTCTTTGTCTGTATTCGTCAGTAATCATCTGTATAAGTCTAATGGTCTGTTTTTACCTGTACTTGTCTTATTTGTTTGTGTTGGTCCATGGCAATATTTGGGACTTTGTTTCCGCCTCTGTTGCTCTCTTGTCTGTCTGTGACCATTTGCTGTCTGTTTCTGTTAGCCTATAACGTTATTCATTGTCATTCGTCTATTTTTTAATTTGTTTGTTTTCGTCTGCTTTCGTCTGTAATTGTCTACAATTGTCTGGATTAATCCGGGGTCTTTATTCGTCTTTATCCATCTGTAATAATCTGGTTTTGTCTGTACTTGTCAATAAATGTCTGTATTTGTGTGTAATTGTCTGTACTGATCTGTCTTCGTCTGTTTTCGTCAGTGGTCAATAGTCATCAGTTCTCATCTGTAATTGTCTATGCTTCTCTGTAACAAGTGGCGTATGCATGGAGCCACCGCAGGTCGCAAAGCATGGCAAATCTCGCCTCCTTTACTTTGATCCCTGTAAAATTTTTGGATGTCTGCCAATCTATTGTACGATTCTTTCGGAGTTAGGGCAGGTGGTTCGCAAGCCTCGTACCTTCTGTGCGCAGCAAGGCCTTTCTTCTATTATGAATCCGTGAAGTACGTGCTTCGAGTAATGTGGACGGACCCAAGAATTACTCCAATGTGCTCCAAGTCGAGTTTTTTTCGTTGTTTCTTTTCTATCGTCACCTTTGGCAGCCGCTTTCAGCGCATTGTACACAGTTCATCTTGCAATGCCACAAGCTTCAGCCGTTCGCCAGGCCAGTTCGCTGCGGCAAATATTTTTCTTGTCCGGCACAGCCGCTTTGAATTCTCTTCGACGAAATGCATCTCTACACATAAAGCGAAGAATTTAGCCTGTCCTTGTCGAGCGACAGGCAAGTGAAACCAGAAATTCCATACAAATTCACAGCACAATTGCTACTTCCCAGGTGAAATCCGAGTTACTTGTCACGTGAAATCCAAGTTACTTGCCAGGTGAAATACCAATTACTTCCCAGTTGAAATCTAAGTTTGTCTTTCACGTCACGAAATTCGGACTTTTTTGCCGCTTCTTTTCGCTCAGAAGGATTTCTTTTCCAAAGTCAGCGGCTTGAAGCAGGGCCACGCCTGGTCGTAAGCCACCCCGATTGCTCCCCAAAGCCAAACGATGGAGTACAGGTGTATATCCCCCGCCTTGGAGCGAAGTTCAAAAAGAGAATTTCAAAAAGAGAGCAAAGAGTTTGACCGGATCAATTATTGCGTTTGACACACAAGCGGAAATGTACGTGACCTGAATGACCTTTGACGGGGACACACACACACACACACACACACACACACACACACACACACACACACACACACACACACACACACACACGTAACTTATCGTTTGCAGAACCACCTACAGTCCCTGCAGGCCTGACGGTGGCAATAATCTGCATTCATCGATCTTGGCCTGAATTCCTCTGTAATGATCTGTATTTGTCTATATTTGATTGTAATTATCTGTTTTCATCTGGGTCTGTGTTGGTTCGTGGCAATATCTGTCGCTTTGTGTTCACCTCGGTCACTTTGTTGTCCATCTGTAACCATTCGTTGTTCATCTCTTCACCTGTACTTGTTGGTATTCATCTGCATTCGTTTGGTTTCGTCTGTAATCACCTGCATCCGTGTGTTATTGTCTGCACTCACCTGCATTTGTCTGTCTTCATCGGTAGTCATCAGTTTTCATCTGTAGTCGTCTGTGTTCCTCTGTATATATACAATACACCCCGATTGCCTGAGCAAGTATGGCGGAATACCGGCCAAAGACGCGGTTAGATGGACGTGTCGAGGGCCGGTATTCCGCTGTACCACGTGGCGCGTGATTGTTTCCGTATCAGCATGTGGTATGGCCAATGGCCCATGTGGTATGGCATATGTTCGTCAATGATAATTTGTTTGTCTGTATTCGTGTTTAGTTGTCTTTACTCATCTGTGCTTATCATTAATCGTCTGGATCCATCTGTAATCATCTCCACATTTGTCTGCATTCATCTGCTATTCTCACCTCAGCACACAGGACATGAAATGGAGTGTTGTGCCTGGTGCCAGCCACACACACGTGTATATTTGAAATACCAACGATGTCCAGATGGACCAGCAAAGGATAGAAGACAGGGAATTAGGCGAAGAGAATATCTCGATCGGGCAACAAGTAGAAGAAAAAAGCTGGGGCGACAGACGTGCCAGAATTTACAGCCTTCGATATGAAGGACTGAAGGGAAAAAAACCAGGGATGTCAATTGCCATTTTTTTTAAACGGTGATGATTATATAGCTCAAAAGAAAGACGATTATTTCCTCATCACGATTTTTCACTCAGCAAGAGAAGCCCACATTGCCCAGGAATCAAGAATCCTCACATCAGGTTGGGGAACACATTTATTCACGTGACACGAAGGAAAGTGGGAGGAGAGAAAAATCCCAGAAGACTACAATTCTTGTGCAAGAATACTAGTGCATTCACATGATGGTCTGCCGAAAGTGCCGCTCTCTTCTTTTTGACAATGTTGCCAGAGTCAGAGAAGAGATGCTCACTTGGTACAGACATTGCGGGAAGAATAACACGAAGAAGAAGTCGATGAAGAAGAAGTCGATGAAGAAGTCGATGAAGAAGAAGTCGACGAAGAAGAAGGCAATGAAGGAGAAGGCGATGAAGAAGAAGGCAATGAAGGAGAAGGCGATGAATAAGACGGTGACAAGACGGCGAAGAAGAAGAAGAGGACGTAAAACATGACCATAGAAAAGATCATGACAAAGGAGAAGAACAAGAAGACGAAAAAGACGAACAGAAAGAAGATGATGCTGAAGACAAAAATGACCAAGATGATGCTGAAGAAGAAGACAACGAAGAAGAATAGCACGAAGAAGAAGGGGATGAAGAAAAAGGCCATGAAGAAGACGGTGACAAGACGGAGATGAAGAATAAGAGGACGAAAAAGATGACCATAAAAATGACCACAACAAAGGAGAGGACGACGAAGAAGGCGAACACAAAGAAGGTGATGCTGAAGACGAAATTAACCAAGATGATGATGAAGAAGAAGAAGACAACGAAGAAGAAGACAACGAAGAAGAAGAAGACAACGAAGAAGAAGAAGACAACGAAGAAGAAGGTGACGAAGACGACGGCGATGAAGACGACGGTGATGAAGACGACGGCAATGAAGACGACGGCAATGAAGACGACGGCGATGAAGACGACGGCGATGAAGACGACGGCGATGAAGACGATGGCGATGAAGACGACGGCGATGAAGACGACGGCGATGAAGACGACGACGATGAATTCGACAGCAATGAAGAAGACCACAAGATGGCGATGAAGAAGACGAAGAAAAAGATGACCATAAAAAAGATCACGATGAATGAGAAGGCGACAAAGGAGACAAAGACAAAGAACAAGATGACGAAGAACACGAACACAACAGGAAGATGCCGAAGATCAAAACGACCAAGATGATGCTGAAGAAAAAGACAATAATAACACGAAGAACAAGTCGATGAAGACGACGGTGATGAAGACAACGGTGATAAAGACGACGGCGATGAAGACGACGGCGATGAAGACGACGGCGATGAAGGCGACGGCGATGAAGGCGACGGCAATGAAGGCGACGGTGATGAAGACGGCGGCGATGAAGACGGCGATGAAGAAGAAGGCCGCAAGACGGCGATGAAGAAAGACGACGAAAAAGATGACCATAAAAAAAAAGACCACGGCGAAGAAGAAGATGACGAAGGAGACGACAACGAAGAACTACCAACCGCCACTACCAGAGATCTGTATGCCTGTGTGTGCATTGTTTTGTAAGGCGGACAGAAAAATAGATGATGCCGAAGATGAAGACAAAGACAAAGAACAAGATGACGAGGAAAGACGAACACAACAAGGAAGATGCCGAAGATGAAAACGACCAAGGTGATGCTGAAGAAGAAGACAACGAAGAAGAGAAGAAGTCGATGAAGGAGAAGGCAATGAAGAAGAAGACGATGAAGAAGACAATGACAACCCGGCGATGAAGAAGAAGAGGATATAAAACATGACCATAAAAAAGATCATGACAAAGGAGAAGACGACGAAGAACAAGAAGACGAAAAAGACGAACAGAAAGAAGATGATGCCGAAGACGAAAATGACCAAGATGATTCTGAAGAAGAAGACAACGAAGAAGAATAACACGAAGAAGAAGGGGATGAAGAAAAAGGCGATAAAGAAGAAGGTGATGAAGAAGAAGAGGACGAAAAAGATTACCATAAAAAAGACCATGATGAAGGAGACAACGACAAAGAACAAGATGACGAAGAAGACGAACACAAAAAAGATGATGCTAAAGATGAAAACGACCAAGATGATGTTGAAGAAGAAGATTAACATGAAGAAGAAGTCGATGAAGAAGACGGCGATGAAGAAGACGGCGATGAAGAGGACGGCGATGAAGAGGACGGCAATGAAGAAGGTGACAAGATGGCGAGGAAGAAGAAGACGAAAAAGATGACTATGAAAAAGACCACGACGAATGACAAGACGATGAAGGAGAAGACAACGAAGAACAAGACGATGAAGAAGGCGAACGCAAAGAAGGTGACGCTCAAGACGAAAACCACCAAGATGATGCTGAAGAAGGAGGCAACAAAGAAAGAAGGCGGTGAAAAGGAAGGTGATGAAGAGCAAGGCGGTGAAGAAGACGGCGATGAAGAAGACGGCAATGAAGAAGAAGGCGATGAAGAAGACGGCGATGAAGACGACGGCAATGAAGAAGGCGATAAGACAGCGATGAAAAAGATGACAATGAAAAAGATGACCATACGAAAGACGGCGACAAAGGAGAAGACGTCGAAGGAGACGACGACGAAGAACAAGAAGACGAAAAAGACGAACACAAAGAAGATGATGCCAAAGACGAAAATGACCAACATGATGCTGAAGAAGAAGACAACGAAGAAGAACAACACAGAAAACAAGGCGATGAAGAGGACGGCGATGAAGAAGACAGCAATGAGGAAAACAGCGATGAGGAAGACGGTGATGAGGAAGACGGCAATGAAGAAGAAGGTGACAAGACGGCGATTAAGAGGAAGATGGCGAAAAAGATAACCATAAAAAAAGACAGCGACGAAGGAGACGACGACAAAGAACAAGATAACGAAGAAAATAAACACAAAGAAGGTGATGTCAAAGACGAAAACAACCAAGATGACGCTGAAGAAGAAGAAGAAGACGAAGGTGACGAAGAAGAAGGCGATGAAGAAGAAGGCGATGAAGTTTTTGGCGATGAAGAAGGCGATAAAGAAGAAGAAGGCGATGAACAAGAATAAGGTGACAAGACGGCAATAAAGAAGAAGACGACAAGACGGCGATGAAGCAGAAGACGACAAGACGGCGAAGAAGCAGAAGACGACAAGACGGCGATGAAGCAGAAGATGAAGAAAAAGAATACCCTAAAAGAGACCACGAGGAAGGAGAAGAGGACAAAAAAAGATGATGAAGAAGACGAACACAAGGAAGATTATGCCAAAGACGAAAGCGACCAAGACGATGCTGAAGAAGAAGAGAACGAAGAAGAAGAACATGAAAAATAACACGAAGAAGAAGGCGATGAAGAAGAAGGTGATGAAGAAGACGGCGATGAAGAAGAAGGCGACGAAGAAGAAGGCGACGAAGAAGACGGCGACGAAGAAGGCGACGAAGAAGACGGCGACGAAGAAGACGGCGATGAAGAAGACGACGATGAAGACGAAGGCGATGACGCAGAAGGTGACAAGATAGCGATGAAGAAGAAGGGGATGAAAAGATGACCATAAAAAGACCACAACGAATGAGAAGACGACGAAGGAGAAGATGACGAAGAACAAGATGACGAAGAGGGCGAGCACAAAGAAGGTGATGCCGAAGACGAAAATGACCAAGATGATGCTGAAGAAGAATAACACAAAGAAGATGGCGATGAAGAAGACGGTGATGAAGAAGACGGCGATGAAGAAGACAGCGATGAAGACGACGGCGAAGAAGACGAAGACATCGAAAAGGAAGACAGGAAAGACAATGAAGAGGAAGACAGTAAAGACAGCGAAGAGAATGAGAAGGAAGACAAAAAAAGACAACGAAGAGGAAGACAGCGAAGAGGAAGACAGGGAAGAGGAAGACAGCGAAGACAACAACAAGACAGACAATGAAGAGGAAGACAACAAATACAACAAAGAGGAAGACAATGAAGACATCGAAGAGGAAAACAACGAAGACAATGAAGAAGAAGACAACGAAGAAGAAGACAATGGATACAACGATGAAGTAGACAACGAAGACAACGAGAGGGAAGACAACGAAGAGGAAGACAACGAAGACATCGAAGAGGAAGACAATGAGGACAACGAACACAATGAAGAGGAAGACAGCAAAGACAGTGAAGACAACGAGCAGGAAGACAACAAACACAACTAAAAAGAAGACAACGAAGACGAAGAGAACGAGAAGAGGAAGAGAAGGAAGAGATCGAAGAGGAAGACAGCGAAGACAGTGAAGACAACGAGCAGAAAGACAACGAAGACAACAAAAGAGAAGACAACAAAGAGGACGAATAAGAAGACAACAAAGAGGAAGACACTGAAGACAACGAAGACAATGAAGAGGAAGACAACAAAGCAGAACACAACGAACAGGAAAACATGGAAGACAATGAAAAGGACTACAACGAAGACAGCAAAGACAACGAGCAGGAGGAAAATGTAGACATCGAAGAGGAAGACAACAAAGAGAATGAAGAGGAAGACAAAGAAGACAACGAAGAGGAAGACAATGAAGAGGATGATGACGACGACGACAACGAAGAGGAAGATAATGAAGACAACGAACACGAAGACAAAAGAAACACAACGAAGACAATGAAGACATTGCAGAGTGAGGCAACGAAGACAACAAAGAGGAGGACGACGAAGATAATGAAGAAGAAGGCAACCAAAACAATGAAGAAGAAGACAATCTAAAAGAGGACAATGAAGAAGAGGACAATGAGGAAGAGGATAATGCAAAAGAAAACCACGAAGAAGAAGACCACGTGGAAGAAGACAATGGAGAAAAAGAAGACAATGAAGAAAACGAAGACACCAAAAACGAAGGCAATGAAGACAGTAATGAAGAAAACAACCAAGATGAAGACAGTGAAGAGGAAGACAACAAAGACGACCAAGACAATGAAGATGAAGACAACGAAGAGGAAACAAAGAGGAAGACAACGAAGACAACAAAGAAAGAAGACAACGAAGACAATCAAGAAAAAGATAACGAAGACAACGAAGAGGAAGATAAGAAACAGGAAGACGATGAAGAGGAAGACAACGAAGACAACAAACAGGATAACAGCAAAGAGAACGAAAACAACGAAGAGGAATACCACGAAGTTAACGAAGAGGAGGACAACAAAGAGAAAGACAACGAAGAAGAAAGCAACGAAGACAATGAAGAGGAAGACAACGAAGACAACAAAGAGGAAGGCAGTGAAGACAATGAAGACATTGAAGAGGAAGACAGGAAGGACAATAAAGAGGCAAAGACAACGAAAACAAGGAAGAGGAAGACCACGAAGACAACGAAGAGGAATACAACGATGACAAGGAAGAGAAAGACAACAAAGAGGAGCACAACGAAGACAACGAAGACATTGAAGAGGAAGGACAAGGAAGACAACGAAGAGGAAGACAGTGAAGGCAACTAAGAAAACGAGCAGGAAGACAATGAAGACCACGAAAAAAGAATACAGCGAAGACAATGAAGAAAACAACGAAGACAACAAAGAAGATGAAGAAAAGAACGAAGGTAATGATGTAGGAAACAACGAAGACAACGAAGAAGATGACGAAGACAATGAAGACAACGAAGTCAACGAAGACAACGAAGAGGCAGATAACGAAGAGGAAAAAATGAAGAGCAAGACAACGAAGAGATAAAAGAGGAAGACAGAGAAGACAACGAAGGCAACGAAGAGGAAGACAACGAAGGTATAAAAAAGGAACAAAACGAAGAGGAAGTCTAGGAAGAGAAAGAAGAGGATCACAAAGAGACAACGAAGAGAAAGACAATGAAGACAACGAAGACAATGAAGAGGAAGACATCGAACACAACAAAGTGGAAGGCAACAACCAGGAACACAGCAAAGACAACGAAAACAATGAAGAAGACAACAAAGACAACAAAGAGGAAGACAATGAAGACAGTGAAGAGGAAAACAGCGAAGACAGCAAAGACAACGAGCAGCAAGACAACGAAGACAACGAAGACAATGAACAGGAAGACAAGGAAGAGGAAGGTAACGACGACAACGAAGAGGAAGACAACAAAGACAAGAGGGGGCTGAGAAGGTGGGTTTCGGAGGATTTAAAGGAATTTTCAGGGGAGTTTGAAGGGACTTCCAGGGGTTTAGAGGGTTCTTTCACGTGGCTTTCAGGGAACTTTGAGGGATATCTATTGGTTTTCAGGGGCTTTGCAGGGAATTTACAGGGGCTTAGATGGGGCGTTTAAGGTGGCTTTCACGGTATTTAACTATGTTTTCAAGGTACTTTGAGGGGACTTCCAGGGCGTTGAGAGGGGGCTTTGACGTGGCTTTCGGGGGACCTTGAGGGTATTTCACAGGAATTTCAGGGGCCTTCCAGGGGTTTTAGAGGGGCTTAGAAACGACTTGTAGGTGGCTTTTCAGGGGTTTCAAAGGGGTTTTCAGGGGACTTTGACGGGACTTCCAGGGGGTTTAGAGGGGATATCACGTTGCTTTCGGGTGACCTTGATGGGATTTCAGAAGGTTTTCAGAGGAATTCCAGGGAATTTAGAGGGGGCTGAGACGGGCTTTGAGGTGGGTTTCGGGCCATTTTCAGGGGAGTTTGAAGGGACTTCAAGGGGGTTTAGAGGGTTCTTTCACGTGGCTTTCAGGGAATTTTGAGGGATATCTATTGGTTTTCAGGGGGTTTGCAGGGAATTTACAGGGGCTTAGATGGGGCGTTTAAGGTGGCTTTCACGGTATTTAACTATGTTTTCAAGGTAC
>JAOWAR010167316.1:0-10068 GCA_028571005.1 Clathrina lutea | reverse complement strand
CAGACCACCATCATGAAGACATTCTCACACAACGCTTTGTTTTTGGCGATGTTTGGACCAAGCTTCAACTCATCCAGAAACACATGTTGGCATCTGCAGAGCATGGCAGAGAAGATCACCATGCCATTTCGAGAAAAAGAAGATTCATGTGGGATTCTGCTCGCAGCCTTACTTGCACAAAAAAGTGCATTTTACCTTGCGCTTTATTCCCCCCCCCCTTCCTTTTCACTATGCTTTGCACCTTATTGTATCTGTTTTGCTTCGTTCCATCTCTTTGAGTCTGCTTTCTAGGTTTCCTCTATTTTAGGAGGCCAGGGAGGGGGTTGGGAGGGGGATTGTGTTCAGGATTTAAGACCTTGGCTTATACTATCATTTCTGTTTGGTGCTCTCTAAAGAGCAAACGAGTTCCATGCACACTGGCGAGACTGGGTTGCCTGTCTCCCACTTATTGCTGCTTATCATGTGAAAGCGCTCCATGTGTGGGACACAATCGCCTTGTTCTTTGCTTATCATTTGTTCGTCATTAGCCATTGCTGGGTCAAGCATGTACACCTTGTGCTCAAGACTGCCACGTACGTGAGCAGCATGAAAGAAGTTATTGTGGAAAAAATCTATCGTACTTACAGTTTAATCGTCACGGTGACTGCAACACACAGCTGCACAGATATCTCAGCCAATAATTAGAGTAAAGGAAGAAACAGGAAGACAGCCCAGCAAAGTGGCGATTTGATGAAGATGACCTTACCGAGTAATCTCGCGCTCGATGCGGTCTCCACCGCCCTGCAGTGTGCATGGAGTGTCAAACGACTTTGCCACGTACTCCCGGAAAGCTCTTCTCTCCCTTAAACGTGCTTGGTAGCAAACACCGAGAGCTAAGACCAGCGCTCGTGTGATCGGCGAGAGTGGCTGGACAGATCAAACAGATTGGCACAAATTGAGATTAATGAAAGAAAACAACAAAAAAAAAATGATAGTGGAGAAGACAACCAGTGTCAAAGGAGTACACTTGAAGGCAGCAGAGATGATTGTCTGTGCAATTATCTACCTACAGAAAATAAAGTGCGCATCAAATCATCTTCCAATCACCTTCCCTCTGAGGATTTTCTCTCCAGTCTCGTGCAGCTGGGAGGCAACATCACGTGCTACTTGTACAGTCTTTTTTTTTCTTTTCATACTCTGAGAGAATTTCGAATATCACTAGCTTGTCTTCGACAGTTACCTCAGGTCGAAGCAACGCCACGTTCTGGCCCCGTTGATCGGTGACTTGAAACTCTTGATCTTCTTTCTCTTGCATGAGCTGAGCCAGCTGGCGCTCCATCACGTCAAAGAACCATACCATGACCATCATGGCTCTTTCCACGTCGCGCAGGCTGACAAAGCTGCACTCGTCCGCTTGCTGTCGCATGAAGCACTGAGCAGCTGCCAGGACGTTAGTGACAGCGCCCGCCACGCTGCTGTCTGTGTCTCGGAACCGGTTCAGCTGGACCACATGCCGTGTAACAATTTGATGAATATACAGACATTCAACATCTGGGTTCAGCTGGCCAAAATCCCATACCAGTGGAGTCAAGCTCCCTGACAAAAAAAAAACATAAAAACAGAACAAAACAGATTAGAAAATGAACGACGACGGTTTGTGAAACACACGAGGAACTCACTACCAAACAACTAAACAAAAGCAGGGCCGTGGCGTAGATTGCTTCGCTACTGATGCACTAGATGAACATCGAAAGATGAGAAAATAATTTAGTGACAGAATACACGAAACTCGCTAGAACACAGCTGATTTGAAGATGGAAAATAGTGTGTATTACCTGGCAAACGATGCACTCGATAGACAAGCTGTCGCAGTGGTATCCGGCCAAGCTTGTCCTCGGTCTTATCTGCTTGTACATGGTAGCCTAGTCCTGCTTCCTCCAGGCGACGGATCATCTCCGGTGTGTGCCGTCGGTATGGGTTGCATGCTGCGATGATCCGCAGACGAGCCGAGCGATCGAGCACCTTCCCTCGAACCCTGCCATCGCACATCACCTCCCGGATCATGCCGAGGGCCTCGCTGGTGTTTGCCTCATCGAAGAAGAGCACTGTATCGATGTCAAACTGAAAGGCATTCTTCTTCGCAATCTTCTCTGCTCTAAGCACAGTCTCTCTCACCTCATCCTCCGTGGTGCCACCATGTACCTTCATCATCAGCAGATTCTTTCTCTCTTCCTTGCCTGATTGCAGGCGGCACATGAAGCGGATGAGACGAGTCTTCCCGCAACCTGTCTCTCCCATGATCACCACAGGAATGCCACACCGGAAACGCATCTGGATGGCCAGGATCTTCTTGACGTTGTCCAAGGTCAGCTCGTAAGTGCTATCTGGCTCGAAATCGGAACTCTGCCCAAGAACCTTGCAGAGACGATCGAGCTTCTGTCGTCGTGTCCAGGAGAGGAAATCTTCATTGAGGTCGACACGCTGAGCTCTCAAGCCAGTGTGCAGGCGTCGCGTCATAATGTCCTTCTCAAGCACCTCGTTGGTCACTCGATCAATTAAGTTGCCCTCCCGTGTCACGTTGAAGCCCACAAAGGTCAACGAGAAGCGGTCGTGGTTGAAGAAGAGGTATGGGTGTGGAGTCTGCTCCCAACGACGTCGATGTTCATATTGCTCCACATCGTCATCCTCACCGTCCCCAGTATCCTCCAATGACGGAGTGGCGAAATCCTTAGACATGCGTATCATCAGCTGAACAACGAATGACCTGAACCCTGCCAGCTCTTCCCCGACCAGGTTGGTATTGCAGAAGACGCTTTGCTCACAATCACGCAGCTGTATGTCTAGGAAGTGTACAAAGTTTCGCAGGACAACCCACGATGGGTCCTTCACACCACAGTGACGCATGAGATGAGGCAGACACTGGCGTGGCTCTCCGATGATGTGGCCACTGGCGAAAAAATTGAAATGGTCTAGAGCGTCACGACCAAAACCAAACCGCTGAAAGTAGGCAAAGACCCGCTGGTACGGCGGTGTGCGGAACTCCAACGCCTCCAGCTGAGGGTCCTGAGGTGATGACCTTTTCTTCTTCTCTCTAACTATCATGGCTTGCAGTGGAGAGCCACAAAGCTGAGCAGGCAGAAGAACGTAGAATGGTAGATGCGTGCCGTGTGGGACGTGCGGGCGATCTTGTGTGATGCCCACATCTGTGAGGAAGTCGTTAGCAAGCGATAGGGTCGAGAAGGCCTGTGGTGGGCAAGTCACCTCGATCATGTACAAGTCTGTGGTTCTGCGCCGCCAGACCCGACCCTGGCTGTCCGTGATGCTTCCGAGCACCAGCAAGTTGAAGAGGAAAGCGTCAAGTCCTGTGCGAACCGATGGAGCAATGTCGAAGTGGAAAAGGCGGGAAAGAGGCTTGCCTGACTCCGGGGCGTACTCCCAGACAATGTCAAGGACTGCGTCCACATCCACGCCGTTGCCCTGGACTGGCACGGACACACGCACAGCGTTCGGCTGCTCTGAGTAATGGAGGCGCTGCAGAACGCTCACATTTCCCTCAAGTTTCATCAGCTTCTCTTCAACTCGTCGCACAATAAGTGACTTACCGACTCCAGAACGCTCTGACGTCACCAGCCGCACACATGACTTTTTCTCGTCGACCTCAGCAGCTGGTTGCCATGGTGAACCATCAGGCCGCCGCAGGACAAGGCGATGGGGCAAAGTAGTGAACTGATCGAGCAAGTAGCGCCTCAGCTCCTGCGACAAGCATGGCGAAGGAACGCAGCGGTACTGGTCCAGAGCCGAGATGATCCACGCGTGGTCTTCATTCTGCTGACTGCACACAACAACCAGGCGAAACTTGTCTCCAACGTTGCTTTCTAAGCGAGTCAAGTCTTGCATGGCTTGTGAACTGGCCGAGTAGTCAAGCAGATCAGCGTGGACTAGGCAGTAGACATGGCAGTACTGGTCATCCAGGGCCCGCCGCCACAGCAATGACACCTCTTCAGCAGTCGTGCGCGGCGTGCAGACTAAAACTTCGGACTGAGTGGGAAGTGGCCGAGTGTGATCAAAACGGTAGATGTCCAAAACAGTACCAAGGACGTCTGCCTCAGGAACGACCAGCAAGTTCGGCTGTCCTGTGGTGAGATACTTGGGGATGTGACACGGTGAAAGATGCTGCACCAGCTGAGCAAGGTACGCCAGAATGGAGCCAATCTGCTCCAAATCTAAGAACTCCTGGTCTTCTCTTAGGCCGACCTGGCCACTCGACGACATGGCGTATCCGCCTTGAACTGTATTGCCCTTAGTCATTGTGGATTCAGCCATAACAATGTCAAGGTGCGGGTCAGGATGAACACTACGCTGAGTCATCGCAGGACCAGGTGGCTCGACGGCATCGTCATCAAGCATCTCATCAAACATGGCCAGCTTTTTCTCATTCTTTCCATGCTTGGTGGCCCACACAACCGCCTTTTCCAAGTCACCCATGCAGGCGCACAACGACGCTTTCGCGACACGAACAGTGAAGCCCTTACTTAAGAGTCGAGCGAAGGCTCCGTCGCTTCCTACTGAGCTGGTGTCCATGGCTTCTACCCCACCTTGCACCATGGTTCTGCCACCAGACACTTGTCCCTGGTAGAAAGTCGCGCTGTCACTTGTCACCCTGGCAGAGGAGTGGCCAGCAGTTATTGGTTCGTTCAAGCCCTTCAAGACAGCATGGTGGATCTCCATGGCGGTGATATCAGGTTTAATTGCTCCGAGGAGCATGAATACCTGAGGAGGTATGGCATCAAGGGACGCAACACCGCCTTGCGCAACGATGGCCAGCTCTCTCTGCAAGACAATGAGTTGCTGCATGGTGAAGAAGTTAAGTAGCCAGTGTTCCATACGGCAATTTTCAACATCCATGATCCAGCCGCTCAGAGCCTCCTCAAACGACCGGGAATCGTTCTCTACACTGCACACGAGCTCTTGCAGGTTTCCTTTGCAGTGGTACTCACTCTTATACGTCAAGAATGCTGCGTTGCCCTGGGTGCAGTGCTCAACAAGAACTGTCGCCAGGCGCTGGATCGCCTCGAACACCTGGAGACATAACAGCAATAAAAGAATGATAGAAGAAAGCCATTCAGTCATGAAAACAGTTCCACTCATCTTAAAGTGGTAAAGGAGGAGAGAGAGAGAGAGAGAGAGAGAGAGAGAGAGAGAGAGAGAGAGAGAAGAAAACGACAGCCGTGCATCTTGAGTCCTACATGTAGAACAGCATGTCGTGGGACACTACTTTTTTCTTGCGCGAGATACGGAGTGACAACGTCATGTCCACAAAACATATTGCGAACTTTAAAAACCCAGCTCATACCTCTACCACCCAGTCTCTTCATCGTGGACATACCCTTTCCTTTAAACCCAGAAAAATCTTACATCAATAAAGTTTTGGACCGTTCCACCAGTCTCTTTCTCTTCCTTCGGTGCGACGAGAACCAGCTTGCTTTGCAAGTCCTTGACGGCTTCCAAAGTATATGTCTTGTTATCGTGGACAGTGTTCTGTCCCTCCGACGCCGGGATGAAGACCTCGACACAAGACTCCAGCGTTGGGATGGTCCCCTTTCCACAGCGCTGCATGCTGATGGTGTAAATCCCTCTGGTGTTGATGGCTTCGGCCTGAGAGAATGATGACACAGCCACCGAGTCGTGCGACTCACGAACACTCTTCAGCCATTCTAGGTGACGCTGGGTGTCAAGCTGCAATTGAAAGATCAATGCAAAAGAACAACAGCAACAACAATAGCAACAACAATGACAACAACAACAACAATGACAACAATGACAACAACAACAACAACAACAACAACAATAACAACAACAACAACAATGACAACAACAGCAATGACAACAACAATAACAACAGCAGTAGCAGCAACAGCAAGAACAATAACAGTAACAACCACAATAACAACAACAACAACAAAAACCTCCGCTGAGTGCAGAAGAGGACGACTTTGTATATTTCTTAACACTGCACACACTTGGTACTTAACTGCTTCCTGTAAAATGCCTAAAGCATCCCAACTTATCCTAAAATCATGACATTATGAAAAAGGTTTCTTTATCCACTGAAAAATCCTCAGACACTAGTCATAAACTTTGGGTTTTTTTTCTTATTTATTATTTTTTTTTGGGGGGAGGCGTTTCGCCAGGACTTTTTTTCTCTGTCTTTGAAGCAGTGATCTTCCTTGGAAAGGACCTTGGCATTCACTATTAACAGCAAAAGCACACCACTTCAATAATCTAGGCATCCACTATTAACAGCTGAAGCACACCACTTCAATAATCTAGGCATCCACTATTAACAGCTGAAGCACACCACTTCAATAATCTAGACATCCACTATTAACAGCGAAAGCACACCACTTCAATAATCTAGGTATCCACTATTAACAGGTAAAGCACACCACTTCAATAATCTAGACATCCACTATTAACAGGTAAAGCACACCACTTCAATAATCTAGGCATCTACCATTAACAGCTGAAGCACACCACTTCAATAATCTCAGCCAACTCTCCCTTTTCCAATCTCCTTTCATCGGTCTTGCACTTCCTGATTAAAAAAGAAATTTCAGAGTTGTCTCGACTTGTCATTTCAATAACTGATGAAGTTAGAGCTCTTGGAAAACACAAGCTCCCAGACTTGTGCGTTGGGATTGGTTGACTGGAGAACGCACAAGACATGAGAATACGACACTCACAAGCTTTTGTGGCAAGGACCTGTCTCCCCTCAAGGCGTGAAATGTCGGCTGACAAGCAGCCATAAACTGATCAAAGCCAGCTGTCTGAGGCAAGTTGTAGATGAGACTTGCGTACCCTGTGCACGACGTGTGCAGGCAGGAGATCTTGCCTTCTTCCAATGCCCCACTCTCACCGACAGCAATGGTAGCAAGGTCGACAAATGTCTTCAGCTGGTTCAGTTCTGATCAGACAAAGCAGAATACGGGTTCATGAAACTTCTCTCATCACAAAAAAAGATGGAACAGTGATCTACGTGACTATCACCAAAGCAACTGTCACTGCCATGACTACTCTCACCAGCACAGAAGTCACCACGACTTTTTTGCTTCTCCCGGTAGAGCTACAACATGAATGAGCCACTTCGGCCATTTCGGTTTCTCTTCTTCTCGTGCAGGGGACATGCCACGTCAGGGCACACTGTGCAGACGTCAGCAGCGGTTTCAAACAAGCATTACCTCGACAGTGTTCAATACAGACCATGTACACACACAGACAATGGTAAAAACTTCACTGATCCCTGGGGCTGATACATTACTCTACTACCAGAGCAACATGATCGCTCCATAAAGCTCCTACACACCAATATTCTTTGTTGAATTTCATCAAAAATAAAATATAATAAAAAAAACTTCAACAAGGTTGCTTCTAGCTACTTCAGATTGACCATCAAGAAAAGGGCTTGACAATTAACGGTACCTTTGACTTCCGTCCTGAGCCACTCAACCAGCGTGAGACAGTTTGAGAAGACCATCAAACAATCCTGCTGGCTCTTGTCGAGCTCCAACAAGAACTTGCTGGCTTTGACCACGTCGTTTGTGATGGCATGCAGGGGTTTCTCCTTGAAGTCTTCTGTCACCTAGACAGCAAGGAGAGGGGGAGGGGGAGAGAGAGAGAGAAAGAGAGAGAGAGAGAGAGAGAGAGAGAGAGAGAGAGAGAACGGTTTAAATACATGAGCAAGATAAAGTAGTGGAGCGGCTGTGCTGCCGTGAGGAAATATTCCGAAAGGATTGACTGAATGGCAGAGAACGAATTTTCATTAATGTTCTAAGATGGAGAGAGAAAATTACATACACTGATGAACATGAAAGTAGGGAGGGAGAGAGTGTGCGTGCGTGCGTGTGTATGTGTGAGGAAGAAAGGGCGCTTAAGGCTGTCATCTTTCTCAAACTCCTTAAAAGAAAAAGTAGCTCTTTGAATAATTTCTTCAAAACAAATTCTACGGACTGTTCCAAGCAGACAGCAAGGAATCCTCATTTCCATGTTGCAGCAAAAAAATCAAGAAAACAAACAAAGAAACAAAGGAACAAAGATACAAAGAACTAACCTGCTCACAAAGAAGGTCAACCACACTGAAATCGCCAGTGAGGCCAAGCTTAGATCTGACCTCCTGGACGGCCTCCGCTGCGTGAACAGCCCGCACCAAGTCTTGGTACTCTCCAACTTGCACAGCGCGCTGCTGGATCCACGCTGTGCTTTGCACGGCGGCGCTCTTCACGCCCGCCATTTGAACACTTTCCCTCATCCCTGTCAACAGATTAACTCTCTGTTTAAGGTTGTTCAATCCATAGAAGCTGTTGTCAACAGCATGCAGAGGCAGTGTCCTCTCATAGAGTTGGGTGAAGCGCTGCTGCCATTGGTCGAAGGCTGCAAAGTTGACCTGAACAATAGAAGGCAAAGACAGATAAAAAAAATAATAATAATGAAAAAGGACTCTATGCACACAAAAAAAGAAAAGAAAAATCAACGTCGAACAAAATGATCTGTCAAAGCATAAGCGAAAAAAACCCAGTCAAACAAAATGGTGGACAAAGACACCACTTTCCTTCTCTCAATTCACCAGGGAAGAGAAGAACCTTCACCTGATTTTAGGTATAGACAAGCACATCTTCCGACAGTATGTTTTCGCAGATGCACGCTCTCTTGTCCCTGGGATCACGCCTAAGGGCAGTTTAAACTCACCTTCCTTGCCACACCATCCAAAGTTAACTCAAGGTTGACAACTGCCGTGGCACTCTGACACAGCTGTTTGGTGCGGCTAATCCACAGCTCCTGGAAGAGATGGTGAACACAGGCAACCTTGAACGAAGGCAGCATCTCGTCGACGGTAGGAGTGCACGCCAGATAGGTGGTTAGCTCTCGCACGGTCAGGTCGGAGATGTCACCGAGAGCCTTCTCCCTCAGCTCCTGCACGCCAAGCACCGCTGTGACAACCAAGAAGAGCAGAAATGACATTATTATGATATCACTGAAATTAAGAAAAAAAAACCGAAAAAAAATCGACCTACAGAAGGTGTTCGTAAAAACTTTTACATGACAACCTCTTCTGTGACCGCTTCTAGCGCATGTTGAACCATGACACAAGATGGCTTATAGACAAACACATGCACACTCATCCATGTGCACAATAAACACAACTGTGATATGGCTGCTACCCAGACCGACTGCCGGCAACCAAAACCTTATCAACAAATTCTTCATGACAACTGTAAAAAATGGCAGCAAAATACTTCTGCCCATATGTCTGACAAAGACTCCACGGAGATTTCCATCTCGCGGGTAACGGCCATTTTGGCACAAGGTTTATGCACCATACCTTTACTTACCCTACCCTCAACAGAGCATAGCAAAATGCCAAAAACTCCCACCACCAAGACAACAGACTGTCAAAAACTTCCTCTACAATAAACACAGCAGAATAGATAAAACGTCTCCCATCACCAACACAGCAAATTGTCAAAAACCACGACATGCACGATACACATACACCGCAAAATGAAACAACAAAGAACTGAATACACGATCAGTGCATCAATTTGTGACAAACGTGACCACGTACAGATCTTGGAGAGATTGCACATCGAGAAAAGTGAGGAGAGCTGTCCTTTCTTCTCATTGCAGTGGCGCACTTCACTGAGCCGCTTGTCGAGGTGGACTAGGCACGAGTCGTGAAACTTGGTGAATTTGGCTTTCTTTCCTTTGCCCTGACTGGCACGGCTGGCGCTCGAGTCCAAAGCATCGCAGAGTGAGAGGAGCTGAACACGGAACTCGTTAGCAAAATTGAGGTGACGAACGATGATCTCGCTGGTCTCTAACCCACCGAGTATTCCACTCAGGCACTCTGTACCAACGTCCAGTAACCTCTGAGCATTCGATTCTAGTTTCGTGCCGGAGCGTGCTGTAGTGGAGCTGGAGCTTGGTGTGTCTTTGCAGATCAAGACAGAGAGAGGAAAAACACAAGGTGAATGAGAGATGAGATGCAAAACGATACAGGAATGAGGCAAGAAAAGAAAGAGATGAGGGGGGTGT
>JAOWAR010167305.1:0-10068 GCA_028571005.1 Clathrina lutea | reverse complement strand
CGACCCACAAGTGTGGCACTGGGCACTTTGCTATAAGGTGTTCAGACGTGCAGCCTCTCCGGTCATGCTCTCTACCTAGCTGATGACGCCTAAAAAGGCAGAAACAGCTGTCCAGGGTTGAGTATGGAGGAGAGCCTGTCATTTTTGGACACACATACACACACACACACACACACACACACACACACTCCCTTAGTGCCCTTTCCTGTCTTGAGATAGGTCCCGAAATAGGTCGGCATATTGTCTAGGTTACTTGTAGGGTATTTGCTCTTGTATCGGGGTGACGACGCTCAACTGATGAAATGGTCTTTCTGCTGCCATTGTAACTTCTTATTTTGCTCACTTACAACGGAGTCACATTTCACCTTTCCCTCTGGTTCAATGTTGTTATGTATCACTTCTTGACACAGACACAGACACACACACATACACACACACACACACACACACACACACACACACACACATGCGCACACACACACATGCGCGCACACGCACGCATACAGATCATGTGCTATTGGCAAAGGTAGAGTGATGGATAGACGGATGGGAGGGTGAGTGAGGTGCTATAGGACAGATGGACAGAAATGAGTCAGAGGAACAGGGTGTACACTTCACCTTGCAGCACGCAAAGCTCTCTTCAACACTGGGTCTTCAACCACACGCTTTGCATTCAGCGGCTGAAGGGGCAACCCGTACTGCGCGGCCAGCTTTGACCGCACTTCAAGGTCCTGCCAGTTAGAGACCCGGTGGCAATCCGTGCAGAGCAAGAGAACATCGTGAGATGTGTAGTTTTTCATCGCTGCAGGAAAATGCCTGCAGGGAAAAAGCAAGAGTAAAGATACATTTATTGTATCTTTAATTCAAGGAGGGGAGGGTCTGATGCCAAAACAACAAAAGCAAGCGACATTCTTTTTCCCAGGGTTAGACCAAACACTCAAAGGGCTGAATTGAGAAGATGGTGGCAGGGCAAACTCAGACCTTCCCAAGGGACAAGTGCCAAAGAACAGGAGAACTGTCTGAATCTCACCCGATGCAGTCAATAAGTGGTAATTAGCGTGCTGGGCACATGCACACAGTATTCCCACAATAGTTTTTGTACGCAACGTATACTTGTTTTGTACGCAGTATGTACTTTGACACGCGCACGTCAACTTGCTGCATAGCAACAAGTCACCATTTTCTTTTGTTCCTGTTTTGTGCTCTTGTAGTTGTGGTCTCGCTTCTTTCCTTGCAAGTCCTTTCCTTTGCCAATTACTTAATCTTCCTTGTACATGCCCTCATGGGGTCTCTTGCCGGGGCTGAAAAATATACTTCACAGCATGTGTGTGTGTGGAATCACTGCATGCCTCTGAGCGCAACTCAGTACCATATAGGAAGGATACTCAAAAGACAATCCTACGGACAGAGCTATTCAGAAAGTGCAAAAAGTTCCCAGAAGGCCCCACCGCTTCACGAGTCCCGTGCCTTTGACGCAAGGCTAAGTCCTTCCCGCTTCCACTGTCAGACATTGTGTGTGTACGCACAAACAAGTTACCTTATACCCAGCCTATACGTAAGTCGATGCGAAAAATAAGTATATGACAGAAAGAGAGAGAGAGAGAGAGAGAGAGAGAGAGAGAGGAGGGAGGAAGAGAAACTTCGGCACCTGATCTCAAAAGGTGTGAAAGGGCTGACAAGGTGCAAAATTTTATGCTTCACGCCTTCAGCACTCAGCCAGGACCCCAAAGTGGAAGTAGAAGTCTCTATGGGCCTGACACATCAATCGGTGTACATACATCGACCATCCGCCATGGAACCACTTACAGTCTCTATGGGCCTCACACATCAATGGGTGTACATACATCGACCATCCGCCATGGAACCACCTACAGTCTCTATGGGCCTCACACATCAATGGGTGTACATACATCGACCATCCGCCATGGAACCACCTACAGTCCCTATGGGCCTCACACATCAATGGGTGTACATACATCGACCATCCGCCATGGAACCACCTACAGTCTCTATGGGCCTGACAATGGTAGTGAACACAAGATCAGACGCGCTTCTGCCCAGCCAAAGAGCAATACACTGTATTGTCAACAAAGAAGGCTTCTCCAGGATGAGTTGCATACACCAAGCCTGACTGCCTGACTGCTGTGCTTCAGCTTAGCCTCAATTGCTCGCACCTCGCTAAAGCTTCCTAGGTCGACAGCAGAACAGCTTTCTCTCACCTGCGGTACTCCATAGGAATGATGTGCTTTCGTTGGAGATTCTGTGGAGCTCCGCAAACAACGCATTTGTTGTCTTTGGCACGTAAATAAAACTCCTCTTCCTTGCCGGTACGACCTGAAGGTGCAAAGCGCAACTTGACGACCATGGGACCATCCCCAGGAACCAGATCTGCACACCCGGGAAGGTAGAGAGAGAGAGAGAGAGAGAGGCTAAAAATTGTCTGAAAAAACCAATCAAACTCGATGTGATGAGATCTCTCACACATGCATATCAGTATGCAGGTGCAATGCTGAAACCCCATGGAAATGACGAGAAATGTACACAAGAGAGATTCCATCAATGGCACTTATGCTCAGCTGAGGACGGGCAACACAATCTCCACCCCAAATGAAGATGATTTGCAGGAGTGTTCATCTTAGCTACCCTTCAAATGACAGAAACACGCCAGTCAACCCTGTGGAAGCTGTCTTTCCTGAAGACAAAAAAAGTGAGCTTAGCATCCAAACTCATGCCGTGGACATAAGCATCCAGCCCATATATCACACAATGAGCAATCATGTTGATACCCTTATTAGAGGATGTGGATGATGGGATGATGGGAGTCTTTGCTCTGAGCAAGTTACTTACCGCCAAGATCTCGATCAAGATACCACTGCGCTCTCTTCTTGTCAATAGTGGAGAGCAACTCTCCGTCTGGGGCTAGTAGCTGGCAATTGTCATACAGCGGCTGCTTCAGGACCGGCGTATTCTTATTGACTGTGAGCGGCCGAAGTGTCGTTTGACGACGGCTGTTGGACGGCTGGCTCCTACCCTCAGCAACATGCTGGATAAAGACAAAAAGAACAAAAGATGAAAACAAAATGAAAAACAGGTTGTGCTTCCCTGAGTGTGATGATAAAGAATTAAGATTGTAAATCAAGCCAGGCAGCTGAGAGGGGGAGAGAAAAAGAAGAGAGAAAAGCAAAGAGAGAGGAGAGACAAAAAAAAAAGAAAAGGAGTAAAAGGAGGGAAAGAGAGAGAAGCCACAGCAAGTGAATTTTTGAAAGCCTTCTAAGTAGCTCCGTAAAACCTTGAACACACACGCAATAGTCAAAATTCAATAGCCCTCAATTTTTTTTGTATTTTGTGGATCTACTTCTGTACAGTAACTTTCATTTCCCACTCAAAGACTCAAATATTCAACTCATATTGTTTTGCGAAGAAAAGCAACAAAAAGCCCACTGCACCTGTGAACCATTCGCTTGTGCTGAGCTCCCCAGAAATGGGACGTTTCTCAATCGATAAAGAGTGCTTAGCCATTCTTCTGACGACAGTCTCTTGAGCATCCGTTCCTCGATGGTTTGGAGAATGTCCACTGCCACAGTTGCATCGTGAGCTGCGTAGACTACCTGGACAACAGAAATAGAGCATCAAATGTGGCAAGAATAACACAAAGATGAAAAGAAAATAGAAGATGATTGATGTTCGTTTTTTTTGTTTGTCATGTTTTCTTTTAATCCTCCAAATCGTCAACCGTCAAAGGCCTCTTTATTGCTAGGCCCCCCCCCCCCCCCTCTCTCCATCTATATCACTCTCTCCCTCTCTCAGTCCTGATCATCCCTTCCGGCAAAATGAAGAAAACGCTTGAATGTAAAGGAGATCAACTACATATATATACTCAAAGAGAGGGTAAGTTTAGAGAGAGAGGTGTTCCAATTGGAGGATTGCTCTGGCCGACCTGCTCATTGCTCAATTCATCTGCATCCCAATTGCCGACTCGAATATTGAACGGCTTGGCCAAATCCTTCTTGAGAAAATGGCGACAAAGGCTGCGAAGCCCAAGAGATTCTGGCATGGGTCCATCTTGACTACCAAATAAATGACAAGGAGAGACAGAGAGAGAGGGGGGGGGGGAAGAGAAGAAGAAGAAGAAGAAGAAGAAGAAGAAGAAGAAGAAGAGAGAGAGAGAGAGAGAGAGGGGGAGAGAGAGAGAGAGAGGAGAGAGAACGAGGGAGAGAGAGAATGAGGGGAGAGAGAGAAAGAAGAGAGAGAGAGAAACAGACAGACAGACAGAGAGAGAGAGAGAGAGAGAGAGAGAGAGAGAGAGAGACAGACAGACAGAAATAAAGAGAGAGAGAGAGAGAGAAAGGAGAAAGAGAGAATGAGATGAATTAAGACTCAGTCAACTAAATCAAAATTGATTCATAGATTATGTGCTCGATAGACCTTGCCAACAACCCTTAAACACAAACAAGGGATAATCAATGGAGGCAGAAACTAAGAAACGGCTAATACTGACCACGCCAAGTGTACAAGATGGCGAAGGTCTAGGCAACCACGGACATTCACGCAGTACTGACGCCGAAGTAGAGTGGCATCCTCCAACACTCCGACTCCAACTTTCAACACTCTGTGTGAGACAGAGACAGGGGGTAAGAAAGGTCAACGGCTTTTGCCACTTGCTCGCACACAAATAATTAGAAATGAGCCGCAGTACATAGATGTTATGTTTTAGAATGCCATGATATTTCCAACTCCAGGCCAGACAGCCAGAGAACCAATAGTCAGTACAATCAAACACACCATGAGTACAAGTTGAGGAGGAGCGTGAGAGCAGAACACATACAGCCTGGTTTATCACTCAACACTTTTGAGACTGTGGTTATAGAAGTACACGTACGAGAGAATGATTGTGCACACGCATGAGTGCGTGGGTGTGCACACACAAGAGTGTGTGAGTTTGCGCATGCTGGTATGCGCGTGCGTCCGTGCGTGCGTGTGTGTGAGCGTGTGCATGTCATGCCATGATCGCTATTGATGTTCAAATGCTCACCGATCAGACTCAAGAAGAGCGACAACCTCGTCAGGCAACTGTCGACTGTCTAGAGATGAAAGCCTCACGAGGACACAAGAAGATCTGGTCGCAAGCTGGAGCAGGGACACTCTCGTCGCGCGCACCCACTCACAGTCCAGCCCAACAGTAGCAAACTTCAAAGGCACATCTGTGAAGAACACACAAAAAGAATTAGAAAAATACTGGAGAATGGCAGCGAGATACGCTCTGGTGGAGAAAAGGTCAGGTTCACACGGGGAATGCGAAACTGAGGAAGAGCAGACTACAAGTAACAACAACAAAAAATCTACTTTGTCATTCAACTGCTGCAGCGCATGCTTACTGTTACTAACACTGACCAGCACAGAATTTTGTAATGTCAGTTTTCCAGACAAGTCTCTTCTCAGAATTTGCCCGATTAATGGCCAAACAAGAAGTGATCTAGTGGAACTGGCGCGTGGATAGCTTCGATGGGTGTGTGTGTCAAAAACTGAAATTCTATAGGTCTTTCATTAACCTTCAGCCGTGTTTGCTTCCAATTGAAAGGCAAAAAAAAAAAAATAGAAACAGTTCTCTCCCTCTTCTTCAAATGATCATTCCCTTCCTTCTTCCTTTTCTTCTTTCTTTTTTTTTTTTTTTTGGGGGGGGGCCGTTTCGTAAAGAAAATACAAATTAAGGAAACAGGGAAAGTGCACGTGTACGATAAAGAAGAAAGTCGCTGTGACTTTTCTGAAGGCACGATTGTGTGACACAAAACTGCTGCAAGCTTATGGCACCTTCCCCAGCAGCAGTCAACGCTCCCTGGCCGCTCTGCCTTTCGTCAGCCAAGCTTGGGGCATTGCTAGCCTCAGACACCGAAACAGCCGCCACCGCCGACTCGTTGCTCCGAAGAACTTCTCTGAGATCTGGATAAAGATGCTGCACCACGGCTTGACCAATAACGTCCGGGCATGAGGCAATGGTTATCTGCTCTCGAGTCAATCTCTTGTAGGGAAGAATGACCTCCACCTGTGGGGCCAACCTCAAGATCCTTTTCAAAGTGTGCCTGTGCCACCAAGCAAATCCGAGCCCTAGGGAAAGAAGTTGGAAAAATTCAAACAAAGAAACAAAAGGGACATGCGCATAAAGCTAATTAGGACCATTTCAAACTCTGAGCTGAAAGAAGTTAGCAGGCAACAAACGAACTGGCACACTAATTTCAAACGAACCTAAGAAAGTGAACAAAAAAAAAAAAAAGAATTAAAGAATAAATCAGAAAGAAAGGAAGTGAGTCATGAGGTCAGGAAAAAATGTACCATTTGGCTCATGACTCACTTCCTTTCTTTCTGATTTTTCGTTCTCCCTGCTCGTTCAATAAAGAATAAATAAAGAAATAAACATAACGCAACACAACTGACAGGAGCTTAGTTTCATCGAAATTCTTGACTGTCTCTGTGATGATTTATTAGGTTCTTGATCATGCAAAGCCTGAAGAAGGCTACCACAGTGTGGCTGAGACTGACGTTTACTCTTGTACCGAGACTGCGAGATGAAGAACCAATTACGTCATGACAGGCTCTTTCAGATGTTAAGGTGAAAAACAATGGCCAGCATAGAGAAGCAACCTCATTGAAGATCATGACGTGCCCAACTTGAACACCCCCTCTGGAATGCAGCGAGCCACTAACCACTAGTGGGCGTGGATGACTGCAAGTCAATGAAGCAACGGAAACCTCCGGCAGACAGAACAGGGTGACATCACCAATGACAATTGACCTTTAAGCCCCTATGGGTGCAGAATAGGCCGCTCCCACAAGTCACAGCATCCATACATAATTCCAAATGTCTCCGGGTACCTGGTGGTGAACTAGTCCAGCCACTTGATTGTGCTTCAGTTCATGATCAAAGTCACATTGTCAGAGCCCTCCCCCCACCCTTCTCCCTCCCATTCCCATAACTACATGTGCACACATGAACACAAACATAATCTGTAAATGTACACAAAACTCATTTGTTTCATCATCTTTTTCTTTCCTCGCCTCTTTTTCTTAATCTGGACGGCCCTGGGACCTGCTGTTATCCCTAGTACCCGTTCTTGTCTTGAAATAGGTCCTTAACAGGCGAGTATAGAATTGTTTTGGTTCATCACGGAAAAGAAATGAACTTGCCTCAACCAATGAAACAGGCTTCCTGATGCTCATCTAAATAATATTATATCTTCAACAATTCACTAGACTCGCGTTTAACTAGTGCCGCTCATCTGACTCGGATAAATGATACGGACACAACATGCACACATACAGACACAACATGCACACATACAGACACAACATGCACACATACAAACACACACACACACACACACACACACACATGCACACACGCGCACACACACATAAACACACACATAAACACACACAAACACACACATACACACACACGCACACGCACACACGCACACACACACACACATACACACACACACAAACGTTTACCCGGTCCCTGACAATAGGCAAGAACTTTGCTGGGCTTGTGGCCGCTTGCTGCCGTTTACTGCATTGTCAGTGTGGTTCTCATGGTCAACATGACATTTTTATGTTTGTTGCCATGGTTACTTCACGGGCTCATGTGGTTCTCATGTTGGCTTGCGACCCACAAGTGTGGCACTGGACACTTTGCTACAAGGTGTTCAGACGTGCAGTCTCTCTCCGGTCATACTCTATACCTTGCTGATGAAGCCTAGCTGTCCAGGGTCGAGTATGGAGGAGAGCCTGTCATGACGCTGGATGAGGAGTCACAGAAGCTGACCACCATCACCACCCACAAGGGGCTGCGCTCAAGGTTCGATGACTACCAAATGGCATCGCATCTGCACCGGCCGTGTTTCAAGGTGTCATCGACAAGGTTTTGGCAGGCATCGAGGGGGTATCGAAGTATCTTGACGACATCTTGATTACCGCATGCACTCGCAGGCAACTACTCCACGGTTGAACACGGTTTTGTTGCGCCTCCGGATGGTCGGTCTCAAGCTAAACAAGTCCAAGTGCTGCTTCATGTCCGATTCGGTGCAGTACTTAGGATTCCGCATTGATGAGCAGGGACGTCATGCAACGCCAGAGAAAGTCAAGGCAGTACAAGATGCGACCGCACCCACAAATGTCACGGAGGTGAGAGCATTCATGGGACTTGTGAATTATCATGGGGATTTTATTCAAGTCTTGGCAACTCTTGCGCAACCATTGTACCAGTTGACCAAGCAAGGCCAATCATGGAAGCGGGAAGATGATGAGCAAGCTGCATTTGAGAAGCTCAAACAGCTGCTGTCAGAACCGCCTGTACTGGTACATTATGACCCTGATGTGCCTGTTCAATTGGCATGCGATTCATCAGGTACTGGTATCGGTGCAATTTTGTCACATGTTGGGCCGAATGGGTAAGGAGCAACCGATTTCATTTGCCAGTCATTCCTTGTCACCAGCTGAGCGCAATTACAGCCAGCTGGAGAGAAGCTCTAGGAATCATCTTTGGGGTGACAAAATTCCACGAGTACATCTATAGACGGCATTTCATGTTAGCAACGGACAACCGACCATTGTCTGTTATCCTGGGTCCAAAGAGAGGCATCCCACCAATAGCAGCAATGCGACTACGTCGCGCCGTGATCTTAGCAGCGTATGACTATGATGTCACTGTCAAGTCAACCAGTGAGAACACGAATGCTGACTGCATGTCTCGGTTATCGCTGATAGACTGCGGAGCACCCGACTGTGATGTTTCAGCAATCCTCAATGTGCAGCAAAGCAGCCTTCCGGTGTTTGCTGCTGACATAAGAGATACCACAAGTGGCAACGAGGATGAGATTCTTTTAAGTGCAGACGTGCACCATACTATCCACAGCCTAAGATCAAGACGTAGCTGGGAGTCGTTGCATTGCACGAAATCCTACGACACCATACAAAATGATCCATGGGAAATCCCCGCTTCATGCCCATCTCCATGACTGAGGACTCACAAGAACGGCCCCTCCTGACTAGACGAAGGTCGGAATCAACCAGACTACGGCAAGTAGGCTACTTTTGTAGACTTACCAGATCGCTGAAATCATCGTGCAAGGCAAGCGGTAAGTAGCCACGGTTCCCAAGCGAGTACCCTCCACTCCGGGTTCCCACCATTTGAAGTCAATGCGCGGCCACTGCGAAATGGCCGTTATCGAAACTCCGCCGGCCCTTTATCAGCGAACCTTCGTTTGAGGACACTGGACTACCCCAGATCCTTGTTCTAGGCACCATACACATCCCCAAACGTCGATCCGTTTCCAATCTCTAGAAACAACCATGGTTCCCAGAGGACTCAAACTTCCTTGCCACAGAGCTTGTGGACTTAGACTCCAGAGCGCCCAGACGACGGTCAATGCGGTCAAGGGAGAAGAGCTCTTCGGTCTCCTCCCCTGGGCAAACGACTGCTTTGGTAGCCTTCGGTGGCCATTTGCTACCATGGAAATAGACCTTAGGTTGTGTCCAGATTTTTCTCTTTCACCATTTCGGAGATTTTAGACACTGTTCTCTAACCCCGACTTTTGACAATCGAGCTGTTGCCATAGCGATCGCCACGGCCGCCCAGGCCCATGCGCGCTTGGAAAATGTGCGCGAAAGTTTGAGCGTCGATTTGATCGAAGCTGCCGAACGCTGGCACGTGTCAAGATTCGTTCACGGTTTTCCTGATCTGTCAGTGGTTTCCTTTCGTGATGGCATTGCTTGCCATGGCAGCCTTTGTTGGCGTGCTTGTGTTAAAACACGTCATTATCGATGTCTTTCTTTTTGGGCGAGGTGATGTCTGCTCGGCAACGACCAGCTCTGCAGCTAATGCAGAGCCCGTCACGCTTGGCCACGTTGTGGTGCCGAACAAGCTGTTAGTGCACTTTCGAGATGCGGCTCTCCTGCCCGACGTGCGTGACCAGGGTGACGAGGTATTTGTTGTGGCACTGAACCACTGCCTGGCAGGAAAGATGCCCCATGTCTTTTTGCTGTTTTTTTTAATATTTATTTTATTTTCTTGTT
>JAOWAR010167304.1:0-16975 GCA_028571005.1 Clathrina lutea | reverse complement strand
ATCACAACACACACATTACTGTTTTTTTTTTTCTTTTTTCTTATCAGCCAGCCAATCATGCCATAGGAATTATTCACCAAATGGTAACGAGACATGCCACCAGAAGAGTGCTACAATCAATAATTATCACACAAGCAAGAGCTGACCGAAAATAGCAATTCCGTAGAGTAGTTTTGTGAACAGTACTTCTGCAATGTTTACATAAGATTGATATGTATTCCTTCAAATGCTCAGTGATGGATGGAATTCTTGTGTCTTGTTAGCTTAATGTAGTCTTCAGCAAGACGGCGGAGTTTAGCAGGAACGATTGGACGACCAGCACCAGCCACCTTGGAGAGATTAGAAAAGAGAGAGAGAGAGAAGGGGGGGCAGGGCATCAGTACTGAAGAAAGGCTTCCTCCTTCAAAGGACAGTTTCAAAGTTCACAGTTCTTCTCAAACGTACATTGGCTTGCCTTTAACAGCCAACAGTTTACAGTACGTCTTCAATTTACTGTGCCTGGTTAAGAGGAGATGGAGTGTACAATGAAATTACACTCTCGTTCCCAGTCACTCCCTGGCTGTTCATGAAGCCACACACTTTCCTGAGTGGTGAACTGTGACAGCTGATGAGCTCACAGAGGGATGAGGCGACTTGTGCAAGAGTACATGAAACAGACAATAGCCACTCAGATTGATAACACAAAGAATGCCTTTGTCTCCACTAATGATGACATGACAGACACTGGTGCAGCTCCAACCTTCTTCACGGCTCGGCGTAAGATATCTTTGTACTCTTCTTTCGAGATAGTGCCGGATGAGAATGCTTTCATTAGCACGGGCTTCATCTCCAATGCAACGCGCTGCTCGTTGGCAGCCTTCTCACTCTACAAACAAGAAAAACACGGGAGGGAACATTGTCCAAAGATCACACTTCACAGAATCTTTTTTCTCTTTCACTATAGAAAAAAAAAGATTAAAAAAAAAACAGAGAAGAGCATGGTCATAAAGTTAGATCGAAAGTGAATTACTCTTTACTTCAAAACAGAAAAGGAGGCAAATCTTCAAACAAACAAACAAAAAAACGCCCTTTCCTCTACAGAGCGACTTATCATTAACTTTGCACACCTACCTTCTCCTTGCTAGAGCCACTTGATGCACTGGCAGTGTTGTCCATTGTGCATGGCGCACTGGTCCCTGACTCCACCACCGTGCCACCTGGCATATCAATATGAAGCTGGACAGAGGGTGCCGGGAGTTGAAGCCAGCCTCGGGATGAATCTCTCCCGCCTGCCTGTTGACTAGATGTCAGATCATCGCCAGAGGAGATGGGGCGGTCAAAATCATAACTGCTGTTTAATTTGGATGATGGTGGTGCTGCAAAACTTTGCACACGAGGTCCATGCTCAGGCTGCTGCATAATGGTGGTGGCACTCCGGTCATGGTCTTTCCCTAGAGACTGAAGGGAAGCAGCAAAACTGTTATGCGAGCTGCTGGTTGAAGCTTTGCGTTGGAGGGGCTTCGAGGACATTGTCCATAATGTATGTGACCCCAACTGTGTAGCTGCCTGAAGTCCTGACGAGAGCAGACCGTTTCGCAAAGGCTGCCTCCCCGGTGTGACTGGCGGCGTCATCTCATCAGAAGACTTGAGCCACTGGTCTACTTTCTGGTGCGAGGTGACATGATCGACTCTCTTGCTTAGCCCAGCATCACAGCGGTGCTGAGAGCTGTGGACCAGGGACTGAGCATCGGTCTCCGAGCCTTGGAGAGGCTTCGAGGACATTGTCAACAACGTATGTGACCCCAACTGTGTAGCTGCCTGAAGTCCTGACGAGAGCAGACCGTTTCGCAAAGGCTGCCTCCCCAGTGTGACTGGCGGCGTCATCTCATCAGAAGACTTGAGCCACTGGTCTACTTTCTGGTGCGAGGTGACACGACCGACTCTCTCGCTTAGCCCAGCATCACAGCGGTGCTCAGAGCCGTGGACCAGGGACTGAGCATCGGTCTCCGAGCCATGCAGTTCACGCAAGTCACTTCTGGACGGAGTGCACTGCCACTTATCAGAACATCCACCTCCTCTGCTTGCCAAGCTCGAACGATCGGCCTTCTTCCCTTGCGTCAACATGCCTGATCGTTCACTTGATTGTCCCACTGCTTGCGACAAACTATGTTCCCTTGACAACAAGTCGCTTGATTCACTGACACTTCTCTTCTCAAGTGTCTGCTTCACGCATCCACCAACTGGTACTTGTTCCGGACAGGTCAACCCACCAGCAGCAGCGTTGCTGTCTTTCTTTGGTATACGCATGCCGCGAAAGGCCTCCATCGAAGCATACTTCACTGGATGCTTCATGCGAGGCTGCGCAAAAAGAATGGCCTTGGCCTGTGCTCGCTCGCGCTGGGCCTCTTCATATTCGTGGTTAGGGTTGGGCAAACTTCCAGAGTGGCAAGCAACCATGTCCTGTGAGCAATGTTGACGTCCGTCATCCACTGTCACAACATGTGGCGTAACCTCAGCTCGGGACTTGGTGGGCACATGCGGCAGGTGCGCAGAGAAAGTGCTCGAGTCTCTGAATTGTTTTCCTGTCGACACAGTACGTGCTGGATGGGAACTTCCAGAAGTTGAAAATGAGTCTGAGCGAAAGAAATAAAGCAAAGCAAAAATAAAAAAAGTTTCCAGTAAACTCAATGTCAATTCAACACCATTGGGTTTGGTTTTATGCCATCAAGACACGATGGATAGCAGCACCAGATGACATTTGCTGTATGAATACTAGACTTACACTATATCCATGTGCCTGACTCCATATGCATATGCCATTCTTTGCACAGCAAACCTACACACATCCTACAAGCTATTCCACGCAAGGAAACCCCATACACACATTATCTTGCAAGCTATTTTCTGCAAAAAAATACCTATATAAATCTTACAAGCTAAAATCTGCAAGGTAAACCCATACACTCATTACCTTACTTGCTATTCTATGCAGGGAAATCCTATACACATCTTACAAGCTACACCCTGCACGGGAAACCCACACACACAAGTCAACAGCAACAGTATCTATGGAAAATCATGTGAAGAACAAAGAAAGAGCATGCCAATTCTTGAAACCAAGAAAAGAAAACAAGGGCAAGCTGTGTGGTCAGCGAAGGACACTCATACAGTCTACACTGCTGTTTACCAAGGCCATGCGCTACTACAAACGGCCACAATAACTACAGCTAACTTTCCAGGGAAAGAGACGGCAAAACCACCGCATTACAGACAAAAAGAAGAAATCCTCTGCAACTGCAAAGCCCTACCAGGCTCCTGTGTGATGATCTTCCCATCAGAGCGAACGCTATTATTCGGATTCTGAAGTTGGTCAAGGTCTCTGAAGATCAATGAGACGAGATCTGCTGGTGCTGCTGACTGCTGACTAGTGCGCACTGCTTGCTGCGAGGGCCTGGCAATGACAGAAAGTCCTTGAGAGATTCTGACCTGGTCGTAATCTCTATGTCCAATCCTTTCACACCAGTCCTTAAACAACATTTTTTTTTCTTCTGAAACGCATCGCCAAAGGCATCACTGACTTCTTCAGTCAAGATTGACATACACAAACTAGAAGATTATTGAGATGGATTGAGGAAAATTTGATAAGCGCTCAAACTCCGTGCCGACAAGGGACTCGAACTTGCGGCTCCAAATCGCCTAGCAGATGAGAGCTACCTTCACTGTTCCCTATGCCATCACGTCATCCTCATCCTAAAAAAAACAAAAAAAAAACAGGATGGATAGGCAAAGACACCGTTTCTAGGTCAGGCTATCTTATCTACTCAGGAGTTTGCAGCCTGCAGAGTGCCACAAGTTCGAGTCCCGGTCTCAGCACAGAGTATAAGCATATAACAAAAGCTCTTCAATTCATATATTTCCTCCGTGTGGTCACATCTTCCAATTGATGCTTATACTACGAACTACGAACAAGAAACAAACACCCAAATAATCTAAGGCACTATTCACAAGACAAGCATATTAGACTATTAATCTGTGAATTGTTGCACCTTAGACTACAGGCATCAAAATGGCGGCCACGCGTATCTAGGAGGAATTTGAATGTGGTGATTGGCCCCACCATATTTCAACACAGTCAGCTTTCACCATCGTGGTCTGCTGTTAGCTGTTAGCTGTCAGTAAATCTCAAAACTGCATGTATCTGCTGAAACCTCCACCATTGCTTTCGCTGGTGTCTGTGTGGCTTTCAATTTCTGCCTATGGCACACGATGATGATGATGATGTTTTATTTTCCTTACGAAATGAAATTGAAGCATGGAAGATTTAAGCCTATCTTCATCGGCTCCTCAAAGTAAAAAAAAAAAAAAAAGCTGCTATGTCTCGCGCTTGAAACCAAAAGAGGGAAGTTTTGGATTATTTCCTGGCCACTTGCATCTTTAGTGGACTGTGATTGTTGGTTTTCTGAAGTGTCTCCTGTGACTGTGACTCAGTAAAGCTTTCGAATTTGCTTGTCAGACTGTCAATGTATAGTGAACTATGCCATCATTTTCTTCTTCCTCAAGCAAACAGTCCGGAAAAAAAATCATGCCAAGCAACATGAAGGTAAGTCGCTCGCCATTGTGCAAGCCTCCTTCGCAAAGGTGAGCAAAACAGTAGGGTCCTTCTCCATTGATCTTTGTTGAACAATTTAGGTGCTATTGATTGGCCAGTCAATCTCACGCATTGAAAGTGCACATGCAGGAGCTTCTTTTGCATGGCAATGCACAGATTAAGGTGGCTCCCCCCCAATAGGATTAAGTCACGTTCAACATGCGTCTCACCCGGTTTTGAGCTTAAACACGGGCTCAACCGTGCACCACGGTCAAGCCCACGGTTTTATGTCAATCTTAACGTCTCCTGCATTGGCCCTTATTCATTCACACCTCCATCCACATCTACTATCACATGCATCTAAATGTATTGCGGTCAGCTTAAAATTCTTCAGAGGTAGGTATTATATCAACGAATGTCGTCTATTCTAATTTTCAAAAGTGACGTCCTGACATCCTGGAGACCCGATAACAGTCCAGTATGCTTCTACAGGTGGCATTGCTCCCTTTTCCAGAAATAGACAAACAGCGCCACCCAGCCAGTTTGGAGCAAGTGATGTAAGCCTTGCGTTAGTGAAGAGCCTGGTTCACTAAACAATCAGCCAGATAGTCATTTACAGGCATACAAAACACCTACGAGCCACGTACAACCTAAGCTGGTCCCACAGAGCAAGATATTTTCACAGAGAAAAGAAAAGAAAGGAAAAGGGACTGACAAAACACATGATCCTACCACAAGGAAGTGCATGAGCCTACATGAGCCATACCCAGCCTGGTAGTCCTCCACGATCTCATCTCCCGGTGAGAAATACGCCCCTCTTTCAAAGTTCGCATAGAAACGCTGCAAGCGGCGAAGTCGCGACCGTCGTATCTTCTGCCTTTCCTTATCTGCAGCTGTTGGGTGACGGAAGCAAATGTTTACGATGACGGATCAGCAAACACAGCAGATAGCCCACACAATGGTTCCACTTCGGTTTGCTCAGTCCATCATTCCATTTCACAAGCAAGCTTTTTTCAAGTCCCACACGCAAAAGCCAACCCACCTCCAAAGAGGGGTAACTGACTGAGGAAATTACTCCTCATGCAGCCACACCGAGAGCGACGAGCCACAGCTAAATCCCATGATATCAGAGAATAGCAAACTGGAAACGTGTGGGGCAAGACAACGCTGGCTCACCCTAGACACTGGCTCAAAAATCTACATAAATACAGCACTTACTGGTGAAAGAACAAACAAACAAACTAAAACTACAGTTTAGATTCACTAACAAAGAAAACACACAGCAGACCTCTCACTTCATTCCTCCTGAATTAGGTTCCGTCCTTGCTCATTAGAGGCTTCCAAGGAGAACACAAAATACATCAAGAAAAAGTGTCTTATAGTTGGTTTAGTCCAGGGAGGTACTAT
This sequence comes from Clathrina lutea, assembly GCA_028571005.1. Taxonomy (NCBI): domain Eukaryota; kingdom Metazoa; phylum Porifera; class Calcarea; order Clathrinida; family Clathrinidae; genus Clathrina; species Clathrina lutea. The sequence continues at coordinate 11,001 of JAOWAR010167304.1, read as the reverse complement.
TGAGTGTGTGAAGATGGCGCAGAACACATGAAAAGATGGTGCATGAATTGCACAGGTGTGAGTGAGTGCGTGAAGATGTGATGTGTGCTTCGTGTGGGTGTGATGTGTGCGCGGTGGGTGTGCATGCATCATAACTTGCTGCCTTTGTGTGTATGCTGATACAACTGGAGATATGTTACAAAATTCCTTTTCTTACATAAGACCGGATCAAGTTCACAAATATACACAGCTGCCAATACATCCAAATGATTTTTGGAGTGACCATGACTCACTACTCTAAAGTCCATGTCAGAATATTGTTCACAACAGGACTTGTGGCAGGTGACTCGATATTGCCAACTGATAGTCATCCGGTTTTTCTCGTTTCTTCGGCGGACAACCCTTCATTTTAACTGTTCCTTTCACTGACCAGATGACGCCGTTCGTGCTGTTTAATGCGATCAGGCAGCCGCTGTGACATCTTGCCTACATACCGGCTCTCGCAATGCCGGCCTTCAAACTGGTAAATCCTTTTGCTCAGAGAGGGGATATGCAATCGATCTTTCGGTAGGGCAGAACAAATGGTTTGTCTTGAAAACAGCTCAGACTTCAACAGTGCAATAGACGATATGGACTGCCATGTTGACCCTTTTCATTAAAGCCTTCAACAGTGTAATAGGCAATATGGACAGCCATGATGACTATTTTCACTGAAGTCTTCCTGGCCACATTTTGGACAGATTCATCATGCGCAATGTTCCAATATGACACACTGGACCCAAACCCTGTCCTCTTATTATTCGGCAATCATGGCTTGGCCACCAAACAAAGACTTAAGTCTTCAACAGCAGCAAGTTATGATGCATGCACATCCACCGCGCACACACCTACACGCACATGAAACACACATCACATCTTCACACATTCACCACTTCATGCACTTACTCACACCAGTGTAATTCATGCATACTCTTTTCACGTGTTCTGTGCCATCTTCAAACACTCAATAGCACCTCTCTAGACTAAACCAACTACAGGTCTACCCTGGATAACACGTAATCGTTGGGACCTGACAAAAATTACCTGTTATTCAATTTATGAGCTAACCAGGCTCAAATTCCATTTTCTCACCAGAATTATCTGTTATCCAATTTATGTCCTAAAGGAGGTTAGGTGCCTCCACAGACACACTCTCATAGCAATGGTTTGAAGGTCACAAACATTCTCGATCCTACGTGTTTGAGCTGCTAAAAGTTGCGACCAAACAAAATATTTTTTTCCACCCTGCGCCTTTCGTTTCATCACATCTTCAAGGGTTATTTTCCATGCGTTGCCCATAGTTTCACCTCAATTATTTTCTACCTTGCCATCCAGCCTGCACAGCCTTGTGGTCGACTCACCGCTGAGGTGAAAATGCAACCGAATGCACAAAGTCACATTTTCGAGGTCACGTGCCGAACTTCTTGTTGTGCACGAAATGGCTGAAGCGGCCAGGAAGGTGATTACATGTTACTAAGAGAAGTACAGCAAGGAACCAGAGAACGTCTACGTGTCAACTCATCTTAAGTGTTATCGAATTACATGCTATTGAGGGTGCCACATATACATTTCTCATGGGCTAAATCGGGACGTCGGAAAAAATGATCTGTTCACAAGGTTTACGTGTTAACGAGGGTCGTGTCATCCAGGGTAGACCTGTATAAAACACTTTTTCTTGATGTCTTTTGTGTTCTCTTTGGTAGCCCCTGATGAGCAAGGACGAAAACTAGCTGAGGCAGAATGAAATTCAAGAGGTCTGCTGCGTCTTTTCTTTGTTTGAATATCTTAAGATTATCAAACAATCTCTCTGGTAGCACACACACACACACACATAGGAAAAGGCAGAAGACAAAAGATGAAAAGGTGGCCAAAAAAGCGGAAAAGACCTTTTTCTCAACATTTCAACAGGCATCTTGATGATGTATGGGAATAAAATGGCAGATGAAAGCACTTTGGATCACATCGGCACAATTTTGACACAAACACTGAGGTGCATGGTGGAAAGGTGAGGAAGTGGTCTACATGAAGATGTGAACGAGTGAGTACAATGCATGGTGGAAAGGTGAGGAAGTGGTCTACATGAAGATGTGAACGAGTGAGTACAAAGCACACACCTGACCTATCTGGGGGAGGCGGTGCCTGGAAGACACGTCGTGGCGCAGCACGAGACAACGATGAACTTGACGATGCCAATGCTGATCTTTGAGACAGTACACGTTGCTGCTCCTCCCGACGCGCGTATGCTGTCCTCGCTCGCCCCGAAGAATACATTTCACGACGAAGGACACCTTGTCTGGGCAGGCTGTGAAAGGCTCGCCGAAAAGTATGCGTAGTCATTTTAGCGGCAACCTTTCTCTTTTTGCGTGACTTTCTCTTTCTCTTTTTTCCATGACAAACTCTCTTTGCATCTCCACCAGCCTTCTTCTTTTGCACATTCTTGCGTTTCCTCCGTGGGCGAGCAGTTTTCGATGCTGTCCACTTCTCAGCACGTGGCTTTGAAACAAGCTCGTACTCAGAGCTAGTGTCAGTGTCTCCATCATGGCATGCCATACTATCTCTATCAGCACCAAGCAGAGGTGGGGTATTCTGCGGAGAGCCCTGGCTGCCGGTGCCTGGTCTTGAGCTCAAATCATCAATCCGATCCACCACTTCCTCCTCTTCTTCATCTTCTTCTTCGTCGCCTTCATCTTCACCTTCCTCGTCATCTTCCCCAGATTCGCTGTCGTGGTCGGGCACAATGAATTCGCACACTGGGCAATACCAGTCACCATCGGGAACCTCGGAGAGCGGCGGATTCAAGCACTCCAAGTGGTACCTGCAAAGACCATACTCACGCACATTAGCAAATCAGATGCAGAGAAAAGCAAGCACAGAGGCAACAGTACGCACACCAGTCAGCGATGAACAGAAAAGCACGAGCAGTTTAGACCTCAAAATCACCAACTGCTGCTGGCATTGTGAACAAAATAGGACAACGCATAGCATTGTCAAGCTCACAATACCCAGCCTCATGAAAATCCAGCTTTTACTGTCAGTAAAGTTATATTTTTTATAACCTGAGGAAGGCTGGTCCTGGAATAGCTCAGCCAAAACGTCACTCAAGACTTTTTTTTCATTTTTTAAAACCGAGCTTGAACTGGTGCAAGAGGGTTTTTATGGTCACATGTTTACGGCCAACACAAACGCCCTATTCCTTTTTTTATGAAATGACAACGATCTTAACCCTTTATGGACCATACATTGAATTACCGACTGCCGGCAATCGGTAGTTTCCAGGTGCCTTAATTTTTCCTGTATCTTGTTTCCATGGTATTATCCGGTCTCAATGGGTATGTCTGGGGTAGAGGGTCAATAAATCATGGAGAAAGTAGCAGGTCATCGTCCAACTTCACTCGGAAAATTGCGCCAGAAGCTGCCGGTTCTTCTTTCTCTTTCAAGATGTCCTGCGGGCGGTGCAGGATGCTGTACGTAGAAGAAGCGCTCGACATGCTGGAAAACGGTAGCAACGAGGAGATGCCTTCCTTCGATTTGACCTCCGATTAGTCTCTGTTGTCGACATCTGATGAAGAACGGATCGATCTGGACCTCACTGCTTCCGAAGACAGCACTTCAGATGACAACGTGAGCAGTCATGGCTGTAGCGATGGAGATGGCGATAGCGACAGCAGCAACGTAGAGGGACGTGGTTTGTCAAGCAGTGAGGACTCTGCGGAAGAGGAGACTACCCGGCAAACACTGGCCGAGGAAGAGGGAGAGGGCGAAGGAGAGGAAGAGGACGCGGTGAAGGCCTAGCAGGCAAGGGAGCTCAATGAGGAAGGAGCCGTGGCTTCACGGACGCCAACGAGGATGTGGAGAACACGGAGGAGGCGGGGGACGCGGACGTGGTGGTGGTGGTGGACATAATGAACATGGCCTTGCTGCACAACCTCAGACTTGGAATGACATTGACAATGCAGAGCTCCCTGACTCTCTCTTCACTCCAAATAGGAACCCTAGACTTCATATGCCACAACATTATCATTATCATATTGGTAAATGGTAGCCGTCCTTGAAGCATCTCTTGGTCAAGAAAGACAAGCAATTTTCCTTGTTTTTTTTTTTTTTTTTGGATGATCACATTCTTCAGGACCCCAGCTTTCAAGAAAACCATACGTTGCTATTCACAATTATGTACCGTTCTTGAGGTACTGACTATTCAAAACAAGTCGTTTTGCATACAAATGTTCCGGTCCATAAAGGGTCAAGCCTGAAAGTGATCGATTAGAATGGGAATAATTTCTTTACTCTTTCAAGGGTAGTTCTACCCCTTGAGGACTGATTTCACACTTTCCTTTTTTCTTGCTGAAAAGTGCCTGAAAATGTATGAAATTTCTGTACTAGAATTTTCTTGCCAGAATTCCACCAGGAAGATAGAGAAATTGTCACTGATGCCCGAGGATGTGAAGCCAGCCAAGGCAGGAATTTCAAACTTCGTTTTCTCGAAACCTGGTTCCCCGAATTCCACCTCGTCATAACTCAGCCGCTTCTTACTGAATCGGCTTGGAATTTTCTACACAACCTCCACAATCATAGACCAAAAAAGGACATTTAGAAATGTCGATTATCTTCCTCTATCTCGAATTTCTTTTCCACAGACCATAACTATGTACGCCCAAAGATGGCTTGTTTCTTTCCACGCTTAAAGTTTATGTTTAATGTAGCAATCTCAAAATCTATAAAGGACACCCAGTTTTAAAGCACCCAGGAGAGCCAATCCCCACAATGCAGGGGCTATAATTATCATGTAAGACAAAGAGACAGCAGTGAACTAAAGTTTTGATCCGCCATTCTTTTCATCATAACTCAGCCAAACGAACAGTTATCAGGATCTAGTTTTCAGCACTCACCATCAAGATAAGTGGCTTTTACATTGCATAGCTCAAGTAATGCGTGACAAACATAGTTACACAATTAGCAAAAGGGGGTAGAACTGTCATGACCCATTCACAGAATGTCTTCCTGTTTCCTGTTTCTTCCACCCTTTTCTCCTTTTCCATGCATACTCGATACTCACTTCCTTTTGTCTCAGGTGCCCACCATTTTTCTTCTGTTATAAAAGGCAGGAGCCTTCTATTACTCTTCTCCATTATCTCAGATTTCCCAGAACTGTACTTGGATGTTGTGCCGTCTCATGGCTGTGTGTGTTCTACCAGGGAAGGGATTCAATAGGTAGCCAAAGTATAGTTTCAGACAAGAACTACCCTTAAGACCAGCTCTCGTCAACACCCAAATGAAGGATACTCGACTAACAAGCCGAGAAATGTGTCCTAAGTGGGCAACCAAACACGTAAGCACACTGAGCTGGGCATAACAAATTCGCAACGGTTGTAGCCTGGGATGAGTCTCAAAGAGATTGATTGACCTAGGGCAATAGTGACCTTCCGGAAAAACTGATTTTCAGAGCTGACTTCCATGTGTCCATCCAAATATAAAGATGAAACAAGTCTCAACCTGCTTCTTTGTCATTTCTGTGGTGTTCCTTCTTTTTTCAATCTGTCTTGTTTTGCTCTGGTGCTGTCTTTGCCAGGGAACCATGCACACTAAACAGACATGGAGTAGCTAATCAATACTCACCCGAGGTCACAGGCATCGCAGAGCAGGAGGCGGTCTTCACGATCAGAAAGGCCACACTCCTGTAAAACCGGGAATAATAGTTCAGAAGCTGCATACTGAAATCTCTTGAACAGCACTAAACGTTAATTGCATCCTTGAAACACAAACAAATGATGAGACTTCCTACCTCGCACGCAGTCGGATGATCATATAAGGAGGGGTCATCTTCGAGCACTAACGTTCTGTCCTCAACTTTGATCTGGAACAAAAAGAACAGTTACCTCAGATTTTTTTTTTCTTCTTTATTAGCTCTACCATAAAGTCTTTATTTGCAACGCTTCAACATCAAACATCTGCTGATGTGCTGGAAGTACGCACATGCACACAAACTGTGACAACTAAAAAGACAGGTGTGTCACCCAGTCAAATAGTCTCAGCAGTGGGGCTTTGCTTGTCCTTTCTGGCACTTCTCAGCAGTGGGGCTTTGCTCGTCCTTTCTGGCACTTCTCAGCAGTGGGGCTTTCTTTCTGGCACTTCTCAGCAGTGGGGCTTTGCTCGTCCTTTCTGGCACTTCTCGGACGGCAATTTTCTCTCACACGTTCTATTTTAGCAAAGAGAAAAGAACAGATGGTGGCGAGTTTCACTAACTTTTTTTTTCTGGCGAAGCAGGAATTCATTTCTATGTTGCCCCACCAAGGACACGAGATCGAAAAACTCCCAAACTTTTTTTCTGGTGAAGTAGAAATTCATTTCCATGTTGCCCCACCAAAGGATCTACTGACACGAGATCAAAATTTCCCCACCTTCCATCACCCATGGTTGATCACAGCTAAAACTATGGTGCCTAAATGAAAGAAGAACTGGCTCCAAACCGCACCTGTCAAGGAAGCTAGCAAATCTTAAAAGAAACTACCAACTTTCTTAAGCAGATGCATCACCGAGTCAAGGCATGATTCTGACACAAACTTGAGAGTGCCCATTCATCGTTGTACTGATGAGGCTCACGTCCACGTTTGTGTGGTCACGATGCTGGCCAGGAACATTATGTGTCAATGATCAGTTGGCATGATCAATGTGCAAGCATGTAGGCCGTGGCATGATATTGATATTGCTGTGCCCACAGTCTGATGTTGGTCTTGGCCATGAGTTCTTTATGACCTAATGGTCTACATTCATTCAAATTTGCAAAACATAAGAGTCTAAAATACAAATGTGTCTGGGGTCTGTTTATCACTCATCAGAAGTACAGTAAAACCTGCCTTAAGCGACCACCACCTTAAGCGACCACCTGCTTTTAGCGACCACTCTTTCTTGTACAAACTTCACTGTCTAGGGCGACCACCTGCGTAACGCGACCAGCGACCACTTTTTCGTGTACGAGCAAGTCCATTTTACCCGCGGTAAACGACCACTCAGCCGGTTAGATCGCGCCCGTTCAAAGTCATGCATCACTGCCTGACTTCGCAACATGCAACTCCGTGATATTGTTTGCGATGGGTCTACGTCTGCGTATCGAACGGCACAATCTTGTACGTCGATGTATGCTTACTCACTCCCTTAGCTTCAAAAAATCTTAAACGAACCTTCGTTTGAAAAAAACATTCAGTTCGTTCGCTTGGAAAATCCTAAACGAATGCAATCGAACCTCCGTTGCAGCCCTAGTTTGTTTTGACTTGGTTTCTCAGTCGCTTTGTCCTGGTCAAGTATGGCTTCTTCAACAACGAAAGTGCTCACCCTCAGAGACAGGGAAAAAGGTCATTGAGAAGTCCGATAGTGGCCTGTCAGAGCGAAAAATCGCTAAGTTTATTGGTGTCGGCAAGACGCAGGTCCACAAGATCCTGAGTGAAAAACAAACCATGTTGGACCAGTGGAAGGCGGGGAATATATTAAAAAAAGACTGGCTCTGACTGGAAAGTATGGGGAGCTAAAGTTATCTTTGATTAACCTGAAGCTTTACGACTGGTTGTGTCAAGCTCGCTCAAAAAATATGGTCGTGCCTGGAAGTCTGCTTCAGGGAGAAGGCAAAGAAATTTGCGGAGCTGATGTGCCTGACGGACTTCATGTCTTCGAACGGATGGCTTGAGTCTTGGCTTAGTCGTTCAATTGTCAAGTCCTCAATTTTGTCTGGCGAGGCGGCTGATGTACAACCATAGTCAACCGTTTCTTTTACATGTATCTTCTTTTCTAATGATTTCCTTTTCACATGCGTTATTCGAAAATAGAGTTTTGCTGCTCAAGCCAGGTTGTACTGTGACAGTTTAACTGAATTTGAATGTGCTATTCGCACAATGTGCTATTCAACATGAATTTGCTATTAACACAATGTGCTATTTAATTTGATTTTGCTATTCACACAATGTCACCTTGAAATTGCAGTTCAAGATCGACATGTATGTATGGCAATCCCAATGTACATGTACATGTACATGTAAACCATAACGTATACTAGCCTATGCGAGATATGGTTGAAAAGAGAGGTACCTGTGTTAAAGAGACCACCTGCGTTAAGAGACCAGTTTTGGAAACACCATGGGGTGGTCGCTTAAGACAGGTTTTACTGTACTGATTTCCGTTTGGATGAACACTGTCCATTCTCGTCACATGTGCAGGGAACTACAAGTGAAAACTTGGTAACTTTAAAATTTTAGGATCACGTGCCTGATACTGACAGGGAATATATGTGAACATTCCGAAGAAGTATACAGGACTCCCAGAAGAGCCGGTGCATACCTTCCTTATGATGTCCCCGTCACGGTGCTTTCGCACAATTATACGTCGAAATGACAGGCGATCGATGGGGCAAGTATTAACATTCTGCACCAGAGAGAAGAATAAAACAAAGCCTGCTTCTCTTAGTGACCATTTGATAAACGCCCGCAAGCAGGCAATGATTCAATTTGCCTGTTACGGACTTGAGTTGTTGACAACAAACCAACAATTTTCTCCACAAAGCAGGGAAAGAGAAGTCCGATCGGTGTCAAGCATGTGCACAGGATCTACATGTATCACGGCAGCCTCACCTCCGACCAAGACTCGAGACATTCCAAGCAGAAAGTGTGCAGACAGACGTCCGGGGACGCCACTTCGCCTTCGAGCTCAAGCAAGCAGATTGGGCATTTGGAGCAGCGAGAATCATCACTACTGTGCGACGACGCCTTTTTCGCAAGTTCCAATTCGTCCTCAGACGAGTCATCCTGGATCAAGCACCGCCGCAACGGCCGCTTGCCACGAGAAAAGGAGCACCTCGACGTGGCTGAATCGCTCTCCATCCACCTACAGTGACAGCATCATGAAAGCGTCCTCTACGATCTTCTAAGGAGGACTTCTTAGCAAGCGCAAAGTGTCTCCGCAAGTACACCGCTACCGCTGATCGTGAGCTCTGGGCCTTCTAGATCGGTCAGCTGTCAGCATTAATTCTCTTTTTGCATTGCAGGTTCTTTCAAGGCATGCTGCAGTACAGTAGGCTACTGTACATGTGGCTGCACACGCGCGTACGCGTGCCGAGGCGAATCCGTCGATACATATACTGATGATATAGCAAGCTTGCCAGGCCATTGCCATGGCATTGGGTGCGGCTCGGGCCGGGCCCGCGTGCGCGTGCCCCTTTGCAAAACCGCACGAACGATTATGATAAAACACCTCCAGCTGCAGTGACATGTGACATCATGAACTTGTTCACCGAACGCTGCCGGCGAGCATCACGGGCCGGGTCGAAGTATCGGGCCTGTAGTCTACTGTGTCCATCTCTGTGGATCTACTGACTTTCTATATCTGAAGACCAAGCCGATTGCTTTCTAAACAGCAGGTGTATTATTATTACTGTAGTCTTGCTGTAGAAAACATTGCTGTGTTTATGTACAGTAGATCTACATTGTTGTTCCGCCGTAAGTCAGCACCGATGCACAGAGATGTGATGGTACTTTTGTTCTTGCTCCTTCCGAATAGCTCGGCATAAAATCCTACCATCAATGCATATATCGCTACATTCGGATACACAACTTTGCGTGCAGAGTATGCTCTGCGCTTGGTCATGCACGGCTGACTCGTTTCGGCTGGCTCAACTCACAGCAATCTTTGCGCGCACTCCCTATGGCTAGATTGGCGCAAAAATCTTTTGTCCAGCTGTATACATATATCTCAAATGATAATTAATTGATAGAGTGCTACATATGCATATAAAGGATAAGAGATTTTTGCACAAAATTAGACATAGGGAGTGTGAACATGAGCAGCAATCGACGCCGACGTAAGAAAATCGCCGGCGGTTGGGAAAGTAGTTGATCTTTAAAGTGCCGAGCATGCTGCCTTCGCAGAGTCCACAAAGTCGCGAATCCCAATGCCAAGCACCGGGCCGCCATGGGCACGGTCAGTGGTGCAGTACAGTGTTGCTTTGTGTACCTTGGTTGTTCTGCTGTGCAGTCTGGCATGATGATCATCATGACAGCTAGCGATGCATCAGAGACAGAGATGTCATGGGGCTTGTGTCCTCGCTTCTTCTGAACAGCTCGGCATAAGAACCTGCTTTTGCCGTTAATACATGTGTGTCCTCAACTTCACGGACTCTGCAATCGGACATGAACTTTCCCGACTAGTTTCAGCTCACTTGATTATTTTCACGATTTCCCGATGATACATCTATTGCTCATGTACATATAGTCCCAATGGCTGGCTCAGCACAATATATATATCTGCAGAAGAAGTCCTTCGCTGGTCCCAGGAGAAAGTGCTCAATGCCGGGTGGCAGAGCGGATACACAATAGGCAAAGGAAAGGAGAGAGACTTTGTCCTGTTACTCTGAGTTTCACGGCACCAGGAAAAAGTCTCTCTCCTTTCCTTTGCCTATTGTATATATATACAGCTGCAAGAAACTGGTCACGTTGGCTCACAAAAGAAAAGCAAGGGAATTAGATTGCTGCAAACAAATGTCAGTTCAGCAACACTCGTGAATCACAGGAGTCACAATGGAAAGAGCGACAGCTCATGCTGGAGATGTCGAGACGATGACATGACACACAGACAAACACACACAAACACAACCACACACACACACCGATTAGGTCCCGAAACAGGAAGGCTTCAGATATGTCTAGCTAAAGATTGGTAGGTTGCTTCTCTTTCCGCTTGTCAGGATGACAGTAATCGACTGATGAAAAGGGCCAGATGCTGCTGCTCTTGTATTTTTCTTTGCTTTTTCCTTTTCTTCGTGTGCCGTGCTTGCCGTTCATCTGGCACCTTTCTTTTTCATTATGACACACAGAAACACACAACCAAACACACACCGGGATCGCTGCCAAGCTACACACTACATACGCAAGAGTTGGACGCTTCCCCGTACCATAACGGCATCGTGACTCTGGATTCAAATAATTCAGACAACTGCCAGCGGTTACA
>JAOWAR010167293.1:0-10071 GCA_028571005.1 Clathrina lutea | reverse complement strand
TAGAAAAGTTGGTTTTCGGTACATGGCTGATGTAAATCCAGAGTCTGAAAACTCGTGCCCCAAGAAATGGTAGATTTCCAGCAGATTCTCCCTCCATTGTGAATAGAAGGGCTGGGTGGAGGTTGTTTAGAAATCCAAGGAGCTCTGTTTTCCAAAAGCCAAGGTGAATTTTGAAGCAGCAGCATCATTATGAAGTCTGTATGCCTTGTCGCTGTCTGTTCCCCATGTGAACTTTTACCATGCACTGCATCCTCATTTGTACAATCAAATAGAAAACATTAGAAGTTATTTCAACCCGTTCACACTGAGAATATTTTAAAGAATATTCACTTCATTTGACTGATTTGAAACCTTTCATAGAATTCAAAGGAGTCCACGCTGAGCTGTGATCGAAGAGATTTTGTACACGACCCTGTCTTTTCTACACCAAAGACAAAGGCGTTTGTCATGTTCAATAAACCGAAGCTTGTCTTTCATCGGAAAACGTGGAAACCTTTGATTAACCCTGCTTGAAGAAACTCCAATGTGTATGAATAGAAACCACCTTGGTTGTGTTTTCTGTCCAAGAAAGAATACGTGCAGCATGTTGATTTCGTAGACGGTACGCAGTACGATGTGTACAGACGGGCAAACTCGGAACAGATACGATAACACGATCTCCCCAGATCAAGCAGTTTCAATCATTTGTTGTCAATCAAATTACTCTCATTCGCACTAAAGTGTAGACTCTAAAAACACCAGCTACGGATGTGTTACGGGAATGGAAACGCAGTTGCGAGTTGTGAAATGCTTTTTGAGGTTTAGTTTACTGCAACTGCACCTCGATGCTTGAAGCCGAATCCACCCAGCCCGCCGATTTGGAGGGTGTTTATCGCCATAGTACCACTTCTATGCTTCAAACTGAATCCACAAGGCTCTGAAATCTTGAGGGCTTTGTTCGCCATATTCGCCCCTCAATGCTTCAAGCCGAATCCACCTAGTACAGCTCGCAGATCTGAAGGGATTTGTCCACCTTATTTGCAGTTCACTATTTCCAAAGAAATCCACCCCACTCGCGGATCCGAAGGACTTTGTTCGCCATACTCACCCCTCAATTCTTCAAACGAATAAACCCAATTGGAATGTTTAACACAGATCTTACGTCGCTGTCCCCAGAAGAAGGCCACCCTGCCTGGCCTCCGTTCAATGCGGTCATGAAAAAGTGAGGAAAAGGAAACGTCCTCTTTTACTTTCGTTGTCTCCACAACGGACAATCACCGTATTTAACAGAGAGTAGGCCCTTGCCGCAGTATGCACAGTCGATCACAGCTGCACGGCTGACCGGAGACGAACAAACAGTCGCTGCTCCGTCAATCCTTGGCTGGTGATTGTCAGACATCTCAAATAATTGGCGGGACATCACGGGCTAATCCAGGGTGAGCTTCGTTGTTCCGCTAGCAGAGGTCTTCCTCAAGGGTGTTGACCTAAGGCCACCGCCGACCCATATATTTGAGGATAGTCTTGGGATGCAGTCTACAGAAACTGCACATCTTCTCGAGCTCACAGAAGAAGGCCGGATACTCTACAGTTTCGCTTATCAGCTCATCCCAAGGGAAACAGCGCCATTTTTTTGTCAAATCTTCGCTACGCATACATCTATGTTTCCAAGCAGAGAGGTCGAAAATCCCGAGGAGTTTGAGTGTGTCGTGAGACAGACATAACACGAGTGCATCCAATTTGGCCTGGCAGTTCCATTTGTTGAGGCCCGACAAGTGGTGAAATCTGTCCAAGCGGCGGCTCCCGATCTTGAAGCTTTCACTATGATCAACAGATAAATCTAGCAGCGCCGGCTTCCTTTGAGAAACATTCCAGATACTATAGAACTGCCTGTGAAGAGCATTCTCCAGGCTTTGACGAAAACGAGATTCCTTTCACGTCAGCAAGCGATCTCTGAGCAGGCACATCGGGTGGGCGAGTGCCGTCCACTCCTTTCCTTTATCGCACGATCTACCAGGCTGGTTTACGCGTTGTTTGCAGCGCCATCTTTCATCCCCTGAACCCCTTACTACGAAGACGGCGGCTTAAAGGAGCGGATTAGAAAATAGTGTGGAGATCATGTCAGACAGAAAGACCAGACTAGAGATGACACGTCGGTCACACAGAGGCAAGAAGTGGAACATTGGTGAACAAGCTGTTGGTGTCAAAACAGCGAGTGTGTGCACTGCCAGGGATGTTCATCTGAGGGACATCAAGGGGAAAAGGAAAATGGTTCTTTGGAGGGTGTTTATGTTGTACTTACTGTACTTTTGTGAAGGAGGCTGGAGAAAATACAAAATCTAGGAGTAATAATGACAATGTCATCATTTGAGGTAGCAAGGGTAACGGTGTCAACTTTTTGAAGAAGTCGGTCTGTGACATGAACATGCTTCACATTCTTCAGAAAACAAGCCAGGTCAAAAGGCGTAGCTCCTGCACCGCTAACAACACAGCTTTCTTTAAACACTCAATGGTAGACAATTTACAAATAAGCCTCCGGGGGCAGGCACGGTCAGTGGAGTTGTCCATGATGAGCTAAGAACATTTTTTCATGACTGGATAGTCTCAACGTGCAACTGCTAAATGGTTGGATACGTTTCTCAAAGGCCAAACCTCTCGTCAGTGTTTTAAGGTACGGTATATTCTTTTGATTGGACACACAACAAGACATATTGCGGTGCTTCTGCTGACCTTCCGACTTTTGCCTTGCCAGTAAAGGAACTTCTTTGAACGTTTTGACTTTTTTCTCATGGTCCATGCAGTTAACCATGCAATTCTTGGTGGTGTTTGCAATCCTGGAGTTTGCATAGGTTTTGTCTAATCTAGGAGATGGGGTACTGTGAGACCGATCTATGCTGTAATATAAACTATTTTAAGAAAGAGTGCAACCTCTCAAACAACAGAGAATAACCAAGAATGAATCATGCCAAAGAAACAACTGACTACTACACTTACAGATATATTAGATTATGGAGTCCTTTGAAAATATTCGGAGGTAGTGCTGTTAGCTTGTTATAATCCAGGTTACTGCACAAATACCAAAAAGCCGGGTGAGATACGCCGTTCCTTTTAGAAAGTCATGCCCGGGGGCTGTTAGGCCGGCCACTTCGCCGCAGACCTGCCATTGTAATCTTTGACCTCCTCATTTCTTTAAAAATGTTTTTTGAACACTTTGACTTCTTTTCTCATGGTCCCTGTAGTTTGCCATGCAAATCTTGGGGGTGTAGGCAGTCCTGGGGATTGCATAGGTTTTGTCTAATCTAGGAAATGCGGTACTGCGAGACCGACATATGCTGTATTTAAACTATTTTAAGAAAGAGTGCAACTTCTCAAACAACAGAGAATAACCAAGATTGAATCGTGCCAAAGAAACAACTGACTACCACACTTACAGATATATTAGACGTTCAAGTCCTTTGAAAACATTCTGAGGTAGTGCCGTTAGCTTGTTATGTTCCAGGTGACTGCACAAATACCAAAAAGCCAGGAGAGATAGGCCCTTTCTTTTAGAAAGTCATGTGAGGGGGCTTTTTGGTTTACCACTTCGCTGCTCATCATCCATTGTAATATTTGACTTCCACAGTAAACTTTAACATCTTTCAAAAGGAAAACTGAAGGAGAACGTACCGGCGTCCTATTTCATTCGTACAGCAACGTCCCATGTGGAGAACGTACTCACACGAGAAAAGAACATAGCATTCAAAGGCCATTTACCCAAATCCTACACAGAATAACGTTCAAGCCCAAGTCGTAGGTATAGAGTCAAGATCCATTTGCAGCATTCAAAATCTGCCAACGTGGCATGAACAGTTTTAAAAGGGAAGTGGACGCCCAAAGTTTATGGAAAATCCACTTTTGTTCTCATCCACCCTGTGGGACTTTGTTTCTTGGGAGGAGGACCGGGAGACACGCTTCATGGCTGCCGGCCGTCTTTTGACGAGGACATTTTCAGGTTCATCCGTCAAGGTGTCATCAAGGTATCAGATGGGGACGACGTGCTTGAAATAAGTTCAGCCGTCAAGTCATACTTCAGCCGCCGAAAGAACTGCTTGCTTGACTGTTTGGACTTCTACAGTCGCAAGCAGGAAGGTAAGGAGTCACTTGATTCTTTTTTCACGTCACTCCGTGAACTGTTTCACGCAAGTGATTTTTTTGACCTGTTTGTTTGTCAGGCATGCAAGCTGGACCCGTGCGCAGCCTGCCCGAAAGAACTGCAAAACGTCAATGATGGCATTCTGCGGGACTGACTGGTCATTGGGATACGGGACAATGAGATACACCACAAGCTTTTGGCATATGCAGACCTGATGATTGAATCTGCAGTCCACGTCTGTCGCTCGGAGGAGGCCGCCAGGCAAACAGAGGTGAGGATTGCTGCTCCCCTTACCGTACATGCTGTCAAGCCTGCCTAAAAGCGCCAAAAGGTGGAACCAGCCACCCAGCAACAAAGAAAAAGCAGCACTCCGTTGAACTGCCCGAACTGTGGTCGAGCCTCGCACACCAAGTCGTGGTGGCCAGCCTCCAGCAAACGCTGCAATGGGTGCAACCAGCTGGGAAACTCTCAGTCAATGCGCGCCCAGACCCGCAAGAAGGCACCGTCCAAACATGTGGGACAGCTCACTTTGCACAGAGCACATTCACCAGTAGCTGCCACCTTATCCATCGCCACAACATTCGCTACGGAAGATCAACCAGTTCTTCTCAACTGGATATCAGACCCGAGCAGTGACGTCGATGTCGTTGGACTTTCGCAATTAACTTCTCAAGGTGGATTCGCGGAGAATCTGGATGTGGACAACAATGACGTGCGGGGTGCAAGTGGTGCGCAACTGAAGCCTGTCGCCAAGATCTGCGCATCTTTGTCCACGAACACCGCCCAATATACGAGCACCATCCCCTTGTACCAGGGCTTGGACGTTGCCCTGCTTCCCCGATCCACCCTTCTAAAGTTAGAATTTCTTCCACAACGTTGGCCATGGTCAAGCTACTCTGTGTTCCAACCTGACCCACGTGTTCGAACCATTGAGATCAATGGGGGTAGTTGACTGTGAATTTTCTGCATCGCTGGTCACAAAGCGTTGAACAGCATGCTGGTCAGGGCCATTCATGCAACCTAATTCGAGCATGGTCGGTGGTCGTTGCAGAATGAGCCCCAAAGATTGCGCCCTGAACTGACACGCACGGCTGCTGATCGACGCTGTTCGTCGCAAGCAGCTCGGCATGTCCACTAATAAGACTAATGTCCGCCTTGGCTTGTGGGAGACCTTCCTTATGCAGCGGAACAACCTTGCCTACACAAGAACCAACGGTGGAATTGGGGCACTGTGGATAAAAGGTACGGAATCGTTCTCGGATCCTCAGGAGGTATTCTCTTTGCCACAAGTTTCAAAACTGGTTGAGGAGCCTCTGACCTTTCTTTCACAGAGACCAAAGCTGCTCTGCAGAGGTGGGAGCTGTAGGTTGAGAATCATGATCATTAGAGTCCTGTGGTGGTGCTGGTGGTAGTCCCGGTGGCCGTGTCTGCATCAGTAGGTTGGCAGGTGTGAGGACAAGGCGGGAGGGTTGATCACTGTAGACATAAGTCAGTGGCCGGGTATTGACGATTGCTTCGATTTCGGTGACTATGGATGCCATGCGATCCTTGTTAAAGAGCTGTTAGTCCAAGACCTTCAGAGGTTGTGCTTCAAGAGGTACACCATCCGCTGATCCGTTCAGTTGCACCGCCTTGCGAGGGTGCATAAGCCACAATGAATTTCTGCGTGATACCTGCTGAGAAGCAGTAGGTAGATACGGCCTCACTGATAAAGCGAAGTTGATGAGTATTCTCAGCAATGAGGAGGGACGGAACACCACGGCGAGAGATGAAACGCCGTGAAGCATTGAGGAAAGTGTTCGCCGACAAATCAAATACACATTCCAAATATTTTGCTCTTATCACAAACAAATCCCCATCTTTGTTTGGGGTGGCCATGACGCTTGGGTACGCTGAGAGGTACAAGGTAGCTATAGTCCAGTCCAACATGTTCAAATGGAGCAGGTTTCGTGACTCGTTCATTAGGAAAGGGTGCCATCTGTGGCAGGGCAAATGGTCGACCCTCATGACGTTTGCGAAAACGGCAGGAATGAAGATGCTGGCGAGCTGCTGCCCTGCCCTGTGGGATCCAGTAGCAAAGCCAAATGTAGTCCTAGGGTGTTTGACACACCGACATGCATTAGAGTGGAATGTGCATCCTTGATGACAAGATCAGAGAAATGAGATGAATGTGGGATAATGGGAAGAAACTTTGCATCCAGAGGCAGATTGGCGTGGAGCAGTCGGCTATGACATCGCTGAATACAGTTGTAATCGGGCTTCAAGGCAAGCTGTTTTCTAAGACCATGTGGAGTGTGGCGTTCAATGCCTTCGAAGACGGCCTGAAAATGGTGATGTTGGACGTGGTAATCCCAGTAGCTACAGCTGTGTACAATTCTCGTGTTGTCAAATGGTGTCATTGGGATGTGTCTTTCATCATAAAAGCAAGTAGAGAACGGCATGCGGACAAACTTTTCCTGAGGTCACATGTGATGCGAGACCAAAGGGTAGTGTTCATGGTGCGTATTACAGCAGCTGTAACCCATAGAAGGGTGTGAAGCGATGAGAACCGTGATGAGACAATGCACTATTGTGACTCGTTTTGATCTCGTCGTGTGACTGTAGTCAAGTGAAGCAGTGATAGCGTGGCCGTTGCAACTGGAGAATGTGGAAGTATGCTTTCATCGTTGCCGTGGGCCATCGAGAGATGGGTAGAAGAAGCCAATCTGGTCCGTGCCACCAAAGGCGAGCTGATGACATGAGATGAATTGCTCTCATTCCCCGTTTGGCAAGTCAGCTGGGTTCTTCCCAGAGCGCACACGATGGAAAATAGCTGCTTGGAGTGGCCGGATCTCATTCACACGATTCTGGATGAAGCGCGGAAGATCCTTGGCAGTGTGAATCCAGTGGAGCACGCATGTTGAGTCAGTGAACACCAACCGTCGCTGCAGGCTCAGCTTTAGCTGTTCTGCCACCGAGGTATAGTACCTACAACACCATACTGAGCTATAGTACCTACTTAAAAACTTGCGCGTACGCCCAGTAGAACGTCTAAAAGCTCGAGACGTGGAAGACTAATGTTGGTGACACCTTTCTGGCGTCGTTTTGGAGAGGGTGCATGGAGCATCTAGGAAAGGAGAAGGTGGCTGCTTGTGAGCTCTGGTGTAATCGTCTGGAGATACAAGGCTGTGGCATACATTTTCCCCGATGCATCGCAAAAGGCAACCAGTCAATGGATGGCAAAGGAATGGCTTATTGCAGGAAGCACCAGCCGCTGGAGTTGGAAGGGAGACAACTCCGGAAGTTCGTATGCAATTTGTGTCCAACGGTCTAGCAGAGGTGCTGGAAGTTTATCATCCCATACCAGCTGCGGAACCCACATTTCTTGGATGAAGGTGCGGTAGTCGAATGACGCGGGACTCAACAAGCTCAATGGATCGAACACTTTTTCAATGCAGTGCAAAGCATGAAGTTTTCTTCGAACGGACTGGCCAGACGTGGGCGAAGGCAAGAGCACCTGAAAGATGTCAGAATCCGTACTCCACGGAGCACCAAGTACCTAAACTGTGGCTTGCTTGGCAACCATGTCTGTAGGCCGTTGCTGCAAAATTGGAGCAGAGTTAGATGTCCACTTTCGTAAACTCATCGTAGCATCGCAGAAAATTTGCTTTGCCTCCTGGTAGCTAGTAATAGCAGTACAAACTGTTGAACAGCCAAGGCAGGCATTGTCAACAAACAAGTTGTCAGCCAGCTGCTGTGCAGTTGTAGTGTGGTATCGTTCCATATGGTATTGGAGAGTACCTTCCTAGAGAAAAGGGCTGCACTTCAGGCCGAAAGGCACTCGGCAGAAGCGAAACGCTCTCAGGTTGCCCATGACAACATCCGGCTTGGTTGGATTGATATACCACAGGAATCTGGCGGCATCCCTGTCTTGGGGCTGAATGTTGATCTGAAAAATGCCTTCTCCACATCAGCCAGGATCTCAATGTCATACATCCGAAATCGATGAAGAACACCACGTCGGACCCACTGCAGTATCGCATTGAGTTGGCACTAGCTCGATTATGCCTTTGGCCAGTTGGTAGTACATGGTGGTGTCATTGCTCTACACTAAGTCGTTGTCTTTGGACAAACGACGAGCTAGCCACATCAAAGTTGGTTGGTAGAGATGACACACTGTCTTTCAATTTGAATGACTTCATCACAATTTCCATGGTACTGCAAGTTGCGGCGAAGGTGGTCAGCCGCAATCTTGTCACTCGGCAGATTTAGACCGTCTGTAATCCCTATGCTGTCTAAATTCCAGAGATCAGTGATGGTGCGAGTCGGAAAGACAGTTCCTGTCAGGTACATGTCCTTGATGTTGACATTGGTTGTATAGGAAATGGCAGCCTCCAAGTCCTCGCCACGAAAGTACTTCCCAGTGAGTACATAGCCGAGGTGCGAGCCGAATAGAAATAGGCCAGAGTGCAAGGTAACGCGTTCCACTGATAACGAATGCCAGATGTAGTTCGCGCCAATGAGCAGTTCGATGTCACCTGTGTCAGGAGCAACTGGCAGTGTGTCAGCAAGCCTGTGTGGTGACATGGAATGCAAGAACGCTAGGTCGTCAACAGGTAGAGGACTGCGTTGAATTGGCTCGGTGAGCTTGTCCAGAACATAAGCTTGCATGACCAGTTGGAATCCAGATCGCAAAATGACTGCAACTTCCACTAGGCTTGCTGAAATCTGTTGAAGGTGGCTTACACCAAAGGTAGACATGGAAAGGTGTTCAGTTGCCAAAGGTTGTAGATCGAGAGTGTTGGCAAGCCGCCTAGTAATGAAGGTTCTTTGTGAAGCACTGTCCAACAAGGCACGAGCACTGGCCTGAGTGTCATGCCTTGAGGTTTGACTGAGAACCAGCGATATCTGCATTGCGTTTCGATATCAGCATTGCATTTCGACATTGACATCCAAGAGATTTCGAGGGACTGAGCTGCCTCACAAGCCTCGGTCCGTCTGTGCTCAGCAAGGCCTTTATTCTACCCTGAATCCGTGAAGTATGTTCTTCAAAGAAAGTAGACGGACCCAAGAATTACTCCAATGCATGTGGTTCTTCACCCAGAGGATGAGCTTAAGGCGGGTTGAGTTATTTCCCTAGCCATGCGGAAGTTCCCGAACACCCCTGATCGGCAGACGGGCTAAAAAAAAAGAAACCAATACACCTTCACGTCACATCTTCACACACCAACCAAGGCACACACACAAATGCATCGATGTTGGCAGCGCTAGCTGCAAGGACCTTGTCAACTGTTGGCATCACCTTTCAAGTAAAAAAATCCCGCACTTGCATTCGTGCAGCAGCTAGGGTAAAATCGTCCGGCTCCAAACAACTCCCCTGGATCCTCTCTCGCCAGGAAGACGCGTCACTTTTGGCAACTTATTTCAGCGCATTGTACAGAGTTCGTCTTGCAATGCCACAAGAAGCGAAGAATTTAGCCTGTCCTTATCGAGTGACAGGAAAGCAAAATCAGAACTAAAATACAAAGCACACTCTGGCTGGCAACGTACACATTGATCCTGTTTCAATCCGGAATTTACCGCCGCGCTATTTACCAAAGAAGCCTAGTGCTTTGGTGACGTCGCCAAATCCTTCGCCAAGTTCACAGCAAAATATTAATTGCTACTTCCCAGGTTAAATCCGAGTTACTTGCCAGATGAAATCCAAGCTGCTTGCCAGGTGAAACCCAAGTTACTTGCCAGGTGAAATGCCAGTTACTTCCGAGGTGAAATCTAATTTGTCTTTATACCGTCGCGAAATTCCGACTTTTTTGCCGTTTGTTTTGCGCTAAGAAGGATTTCTTCTTCAAAGTCAGCGGCTTGACGGAAGCCCATGCCTGGCCATAAGCCACACCGACTGCTCCCGAAAGCCGAACTTCCTCTTACTTAAGTGTTCGAGGAACCAAAGGGTTTTATTTTGTCAAGAGATTTACAGCTGACTACTT
>JAOWAR010167282.1:0-10071 GCA_028571005.1 Clathrina lutea | reverse complement strand
GGAATCGACAGAATGAAGCTGAAGAAGATACTCGCTCTCTCCGAATGGCCTTTCACAGCACTCACAAACGAATCAAACGACTCAGAGCAGATAGGGAAAATCGATCTTCCACTCTAGGAAAAGCCATCTGCTACGCCAGTTTCGTACGAACCCCTACAGCTTTGGACAAAGACTTTTTCGCCCCAAAAATGACGTGAAACCGACTTCTGACGCTGACACAGCTCTGCGCCACTTTGTGTCAGCGTATTCACACAAAGACCGAAGTTTGGGGTACGAAATTCACCCGGACGTACCCCCACCATCGTCAGCGTATGATATGTCACTCCCGTGATTTTCGGACTTCATAAACTGCGTCAAGCGATCAAGAACTAGCTCTGCTCCAGGACCAAATGGTATCCCATACGTATTATGGAAAAATGCTCCTCTCTGCAAAAGCGCCTGTTCACCATCATTTGTAAGGTGTGGAAAAGTGCGAGCATCTCATCGGACTGGCAGACAGGGGTTGTTATTCTAATCCACAAAGCTGGCCCAGCAGATGCGCCATAGAATTTTAGACCCATCACGTTGACGAACTGCGAGGGAAAGCTCTTTTTCAGCCTATTGGCAGCCCGTTGACGGTGTACATGGGCAAGAATGGATATTTCAATGGTCCTGACCAAAAAGGATTTCTGCCTGGTAGTGCGGGATGTGTGTAGCGTTCTATGTTGTCTCGTAAGGCCATCCGCGACGCTCGGCATAGCCATGGCAGTATCTGCTTCCCATAGCTTGACTTGAAACATGCCTTCGGTGGTGCACGGCACATGCTCATACAAGAATGTTTGGGTAGATACATGTTTCCTGACGGACTTAGACGACTAGTTTTCAGCTATTATGAAAATCTTGTCGGAAAAGTGCTCGTCCCCGGATCCTTTATGACCTAGCTATTCCATTTCGCCTTAGGAGTTTTTCAGGCCTGCATCCTATCACCGATATTGTTCAACATTTTGCTTTCAGCCAATGCTTGATGCGGTATCATCGGCATCGTCAAAAAATGCCTGGTCATACACCTTCCGTTCGGACGATAGCATCATGAGAGATTCATCTGCTTTTGCAGATGATGTGGAGCTCTGCTCTTGGTAGCCTCAACTCTGTCAGGCACAGGTCAACATCTGTGACCGCTATTTTTCTCGGTGCCGCTCCCTAAATGCTACACCACTGCCCTGCGCCAATCGATTTCAAGACATGACTCAAAACTGAAGTACGTCAGTTATAACCCAAGAACTGTTGATCGCAGGACAGCAGATCCAGTAGCTTGGGAATGACGACTTCAAGTAACTAGGACGATGTTTTAATATGAAAACTTCAGAAGTGAAATTGTTGGTGTATGTAGTTCAGCCTGGGTGTGAGGTCGTGATGTCCTTCTTATACAAGCTGCATGGCACATGACAAGAGCTTGATCAAGAACCACGTTTGTGCAAGTCTGGCTTATGCACGTTTCTGGGCTGGAAATTAAATCGAGGGCAAAACTGCAGGAGAAACTGAGCGAGCTATTAGCAACCATTGACGAAACACCACTTCCGTCTGCGGCTAAGGTCTGATTCTACCATCATTTCGTGGTTCCAAAACTTCCCTGGTCTTTCTTGACCTTCGAGCTAAACCTCAGTTTCGTGAAAAGCTTCAAGCGTCAATGAAAACCTTTTCAAAAAGATGGGCCGGTCTCCCGCGATGCACAAATGCCGCCATCCTCTTTGTGAGCAATCACCAAAGACCAGGACTGCGTGTGCAGCATCTTGTGACTTTCTGGAAGCAGCAGCAGAGCGCAAAGTTTCGCCTGCCACAGAGGTCGAAAGACCCGCGCTGCCAAAGGCTGTTTGAGAAGATTTTAGAATGACAGCAAAAGTTGTCAAAGCGGTCAGCTCCAGCTGTGGAACTAGCATGTGCACTCACAGTAATAAATCCAAAGCAGACCACTGTCCCAACGGCAAACCGGCCCTTGGTCTTCCTAAAACTGGCAAAAAACTTCAGTCGATTGGGTGTCAAGTAAGCGAACATCTGAAAGCCATCGACGAAGAAGAACAACTAGCAAAGTTGAGAATGCTGAAGAAGCAAGGTCGGTACCTTAGGTGGGATGGTCTGATGAATTCAGATATGACTTACCAAAAGCTGATCCATAACTGGAGCGACCAAGAATTGAGATTCACTTTGCAAGCCACAACTTCCACCCTCCCCACGCCCCTGAATCTGCGCCTATGGGGGAATGCGTCTGTAAGTACAGCATGCCATCTTTGTGGCAAGCGCTTCAGCTAGACACTTTCTAAGCGGTTGCTCAGTGTCTCTCTTTTAAAAGCGCTATAGTTGGCCACATGACCGCGTTCTGATGACGCTTAAACAAAATCTGCTGTCATTCTAGTTGTCTCCAGCAGCTCAACGCATTGCGAGGCAGCAAAGAGAAGCTTCAACGGGCCCCTTTATTTCCTTTATGCGGGCATCAACATTGGCACGGTCAGCAACAAAGGCCGCGGAAAATGTTGAGCCACGGCGACCTTTGACGTCGTCGACAAGTCTTCTATGGTGCGCACGGGACTGGGAATTTCTCTTTGCCCTCGGAGAAGCGCAGGTAGTCTTCCTGCCAGACATTGCCGTCACCAGCCAGAGACCAGATGCGGTCATTTTCTCTCGAGAAAAGAAAACAGTCATCCTTATTGAACGGATGGTACCCGTAGAAAATAGGACGGCCATTAGTCACGACAGGAAAAAGGGCCGGTATTCGAAGCTTGTCTTTCATTGCCAGCAAGGCGGTTGGGATGCTCACTGCTTCCCCGTCGAAGTTGGTTCACTGGGGTACGTCTTTATATCCTTTCTTCGATGCCGAAACTCGACCTCCCAAGATCAACCTCCCGGAAAGCTAGGACGGAATGTGCTCGAATCGCAAGAAGATGCTCGTACATTTTGTTTTTGTGAAGAGATATCCCAGCCTGATAGAGCTTCAGTCTCAATTAGCGCTTTTTTTTCTTCTTTCCTTCCTGTTCAATGTTTTGATTTGGCAACTTCATTGTGAGAAGCATTCGGCATTGCACTGCCGACTTGACCATCCACGTCTCAGCGGTACGCCAGGCTATTTGTATAGCATATACGACCGCATAGGCCATGGCTGCTTGGCAGGCAGAGAACTTGATTATAAAATTCAGGGCCGAGGGACCAAGGAGGACATAGCGTCCAGTATATCGCCAAGTCACCAGACTGAAATTGGAGGAGACAGTTCGTTTGACGGTGGATGGATAAATTTTTGATGAATTCAAACAAGCTTAAGAACAATAGTTCCTAAAACACGAAGTGAGGAATGACAAGGATGGTGTTAAATGAGAAGACGTTTTGGCGTCAACGCCATCGTCAGTTCATCTGGTGCTAGGTCAGGACTAGCTGCGTGTTTTATAGGGAAAGTGTGCATTGTCCGCTTGTGGGTGCGAGGTGTTACAGTTACTATGTAAGGTGACAAAAATGTGCATTTCGTTGGAGTCTGTTTATAGGATACACCTTGGCTACTTTCAGCCCGAAACGAAAAAAAAGAAGACATACCCTCGCACAGTTCCTTCCGTTTGAACAAGGATTAACACAAATGCGGGGAGCGTTGATCGTTACTGGCGCTGACTGCCTGGGGTCAGCTCAGGCGGTTGCAAGCTGTTCGGCCGGTACGAGCATTCGTGCATCAGCGGCGCAGGGTGGGGGAGGGGGAAGAGGAAGGAATAGTGGGCTTTACAGAACACTACACCCTAATCAGCATGTGCAAAATGAAGTCAGGCTTCCAAACTGCTCATCGCCAGGGTCATTTCGTTAGTACTAACAGTCTTCAGGTTTGTCTAGACTCCCGGAAGCTCAACGTTCATTCAAAGGGCAGCTGTAAGGCAGAATGCACGTCAGGAGGAGTGACCAACTAATTAAACGCTAGACTGCGCCGATCCGGACCTTGTTGAGCAGAATTGCTAGAGACAAATTAGCCGCTGATATGAAAGAGAGAAGATGTTTCTTCTCGTTGGTATTCTTTGTGACTGCGTCTCTCGTGTCCGTCTCTACCGCTTCGCGTCTTCAACGGCACGAGATTAAAGACGCCGTCCGTCGGAAAGCGACCTGCAATGACCACAGTCCCGCCGTCTACTATCTGGGAATTAGCGGCTCACGAAAGAGATGGATGATATTCCTCGAAGGAGGCGGCTTATGCACCAGCCGAGAGAACTGCGTTCATCGCTTTCGTCAACAGAAGTACCATGGCACATCAAAGGTGCCGCAGTACGCAGAAACGCTTGAAGGTGAGTGTCTGCAAAGGTGAACGCCTTGCGCAGCTGAGAGCCATTTCTTTCTGTGGATCTTCGACTATTATTTTGCGGGTTGACTGACCAGTGACAAGTGAAAGGAGTACAACTTACACGATCTTCTACTTCTTCCCTTGCGAGTTAGTTTAAAATAGGGGAAAGCCAAGCATGTGGAGCCAGCTGCAAGCTCAAAACGTTGATCTATGGCTTCTAGATCTACCATTGGGGCTCGCAAAGCGCGCGAAAACTATTACGGTTTGACTAGCTTCGTGCCTCATGATCACGCACATATACACAGCTTTCGAGAGCGCGCGCGCGTTCGCCCTCGTTGACGAATATGGCAGTATCTATAGTTTGGTTTATGTAGCGTGACTCGTTCACGAGTCTCACTCATGTTGTGCTTTTTATCTTGCGTTACTGTTGCAACACATGGTTCTGCTTTCGCCACGCGATCGCACGTTGACCTACTTGTCATCCGCTTGCTGGTATTTTTTTCCTAGCTTTCAGACAGTGAATTTCGGCGCGTCCATGAGCTTTAGAGACTGTGCTTTCTTGTCCCCTTTACCTTCGCAAAATAAAAGTACTGAAAATTATCTGGCGTTTTTGAAGAATGAGCTATATGCACAAATAACACGCATCTTAGAGATGCCACCGAAGGAACAACGCATGGAAGCAAAAATTGGTTGTAAATTCTTTTGTTTCGAGGACCTCCAATTTTCCTTTCTCGACATGGGCAAGGTGGCTCTTTCACTTGATGACGCCTCATATGACCTCTCTAAAGCGTTTGACCGGGTATGGCACGCTGGCCTTCTTGCCAAACACCAACATCTCGGAGTAACAGGTGATGCTCTGCGCTGGCTGGAAGCTTGCTAACCGAAAACAGCGTGTACAGATCAACGACATAGTGTCATCGTGGCTAGGCATTCCGGCCGGCGTTCCACAGGGCTCAGTACTAGGTCCTCTGTGACATGTATATCCTATTTTCCACCCACGATCTTCCCGCTGTAGTTTCTGACGTTAAATGCCGCGTGCCGCATTATCCAACGAGCTTTGTCAGCTTCATAGTGTGACCATGCTGCGTGGCGGCGTGACGGAAAAATTGATCGAGCACTCGACGAGCAGCGGAGCCGCCGAGCCAAGCCGCAGACGCAGTGTGACCAGACCAGCGTGACCAGAAAAAAAAGATAGTGTTCATGTTTCAGGAAGGCGGGAATTAAGACTGGATGCCCGTGTCTTCAGTTTAGCACGGAGAAGTCAGCAATGACTTGCTCTTATATTTCCCGCCATTGTCTTCGAAACCGCGGCAGTACCTTCTGGGCAACCGCTTGGGTGTAGGGCTGCAACCGCTTTCAGGTGTCCGCCATTAACACACCAGCTGACTGAGCTCCACGGAGAAGCCGAAGCTGCAGAGAGGAGGAGGAGGAGGGCCGATGTTGAAAAGTAAGGCGGTCTCTTTGCCAAGCAATGCTTCCTGGTACGTGGAGGTGCGCAGGGACAGCGCAGTTCTGCTGGCAATGAAAGCTTTTTTTATGGGCCATCAAAGAGAACCTGGCCTTTGACAAATGGACCTCTCTCAGAGGTAAGCTCAGCGAAGCATTTTTATTGTTATCGAAAGAGTATTCCCCTAAATTGACAACTGTTTTTCTTCTTAGACTTGGTGTCTTTCCTCGGAGTCAAAGAGGCGGACAACTTGCGACTCGCTGAGAACGCATTTTACACCCGTGTGAAGGCAAGGGAAGACATGCTCCAAGCTCTCAACTCCGTGGTGGAAGATCAAACCAGAGAGCTGCTGTCAAATTCCACCTGGACCTGCGTCTTGAGCGATGAATCTACTCACATGTTCAACGTCCGTTAGCTTGTGGTGCGTTTCCGCCACGTCAATTAAATTGCAAACGGGTTGGTCACAACAAGGTGTGTCCGTTTTTTCCGTTAAACTCTCCACCACATTTCTGTAATTTTTTTCTTTTGTCTCCGCCGCTGTTTCGTTTTCTTTCGGCTATGATTAACTTTTGGCGTTCCTCCTATTTTCTGCAGGTTTGAAGGTGTCAAGGCGGTATCTGTGACTAGGTGTAATAGCACGGATTGCGTTGGTTTTGTAGTATTATCAGCTGACATAAATACATCTGTCTTTTGTGTGTACGTGGTGAGTCGTCGAGTTTAAAAGCAGTGCTCATATTCATTGTGTTTGTATTCCGGCTTGTCTTGGATTGGAATAAAGTATCTCAACATGGTGTCAGACAAGAAACCCGCAATGCTAACGAGCATTCAGATTAGAGCGCCACCTGCGAGGAAACCAGACATCAATGCGTCAAGCTGGCGACGATGGAGGAAACTGTTTGACATCTATAGGGTGATGGCAAGGCTCAAAGAACGAACGCCCGAGGAGCAGGTTGTGACGTTGACCATGGCTCTTGGAATAGACGTATTTGACATTCCAGAGAGCCTGCTGTTCAAGATGAGGCGGTGAAGAAGGACTTGGACAGGACCCTTGGATACCTGGAACTGCATCTTGTGGGCAAGGAAAACGCGATCCATGGGCGCTTGAAGTTTAATATAAGACAGCGAGACGAAACGCTCCATCACTACCAGTCAGCGAGCTGAGACAAATTTCGCGAACATGTAGCTTCAACAGGATCACTCCGAATGAGATACTTCGAGATCGGATTGTTTGTGGAATTAACGACCAGACGCTGAGGAAGACTTTCTTGCAAAAGAAAAACCTGTCGCTCGAAGACTGTATAGAACATTGCAGAAGTTCAGAGCAGGCAACATCCCAAGCCCGAGGAATCAATCACGCCAGACCGGCCGGACTATACAGAAGCCTCTACAGAGCGGTGCGAGTGTTTCGCAGTTAGTACTCGGAATTATAAAGCGGTGAGTGAATTGAAGGAAACGCTGACATGAAAGTACTGCGGGTGCCGCCATGAGAGAGGAAGCTATCCGCCATATGGCCAAGAATGCCGGAACTGTGACAAGACGAACCACTTTGCGTCTGTTTGCAGGAATAAGAAGCTTCACGAGATCAACGAGGAGTCGGAAGCATCACTGGGTACAGATGGACGAGGCAATGAACAGCAGGGCGAGTGCCAAAATGTCCGGCATGTCAACGTATACATGCTTAGCCCACAAGCGCCAACATCCATATATACCACATTGCACGTCGAAGGACACCCTGTGCAATTTCAAGTAGACACAAGAGCCTTGTGCAACATCTTCAAGGAAGGCGACTTTCGAAAGATTCTTCCGAAACTGAAAATTTTGTCGACAAGAAGTCGACTGCGAACGTACGACGGAGCAATCATCAAGCCCAAAGCTTAAGGAGTATGCATGCTAATGGTGAAAAGTTCAAGAACCGGAAAGCAGCAGAAACTGGAGTGCATGATTGTTTCAGAATTCGAAGCACCCATGTCACTTCTTGGCTGCCAAGCGTGCTAGGAAATGGGTTTGATCAGCATACACACGGACAGAATGATCACGGCCAGTCGGGTGGATGAGAGTCACTTGGGATCCTGAGCCATAGAAGATTGGCATGCAGAATTTGCAGACGTTTTCGATGGAGAGATGGGAGAACTAGCTGGCCCAGAGCACTTTCGAGGTCGATGAAACAGTACCACCAGTGAAAATGCCAGTTCGAAGGGTCCCATTGGCGGTGAGCGATCGCTTGGAAGGAGAGCTGCAATGGCTGTTAGAGCTTGGCGTCATTGAAGAAGTGTGCTACCCAACTGAGTGGGTGTCAGGCCTGGTGGTAGCAGAAAAGAAGAATGGAAAGCTCAAGGTATGCGTTGACCCTCAGCAAGGTACTGAAAAGAAGCACCTACCCTATGCCAACCATGGAAGAAGTGCTGCCAAAGTTAGCCAAAGCGAGGGTGTTCACGGTCTGCGACATAAAGAACCGATTTTGGCATGTCAAGTTGGATGAGGCCTCCAGCGTACTTACCACCTGCGCTACGCCATTTGGCCGTTTCAAATGGAAACGACTGCCGTTTGGAGTATCAGTAGCCCCTGAGATTTTCCAGAGAAAGCTCGACGAGTCTGTCATGGACTTGCCATGTGTGGAGAGAATTGTTGACGATCTGATTGTCTGGGGAGAAGGAGAGACAGAGGAGGAAGTCGATGTGAACCATGACGTCAACCTACGAAGACTATTACGGAGAGCAAAGAAATCAAACTTGAAGCTCAATGCCGAGAAGCTTGTCTACAAGAGGAAAGAGATCAAATGTGCAGGATACATCTTGATGGACGAGGGGCACAAGCCGGATCAGATAAAGGGAACAGCCATCAAGAACATGGAACCACCACAGGATGCTGCAGATGTGAGAAGATTCCTGGTAATGACCAACTACTTCGCCAAATACTTGAAGAACCTATATCAGATAACTGAGCCACTTCGTCTGTTGACTACGAAAGACATTGTTTGGCAATGGAGTTATGATGAGCAGGAGGCCTTCACAGGCATCAAGCAAGCGCTGGTCTCAGCACCATTATTGTCATACTTTGACAGAAACAAGCCAGCAGTTGTCCAGTGTGATGCCTCTCAGTATGCACTTGGTGCTGTGCTTCTCCAAGAGGGACGTCCGGTCTCGTATGCAAGCAAGTCGGACGTTGACCCAAGCAGAGCAGAACTACACACAAACTGAAAAGGAGCTGCTGAGCGTTGTATTTGGAGTGGAACGATTTGATACGTACACATATGGCCGACATATGGTTGTTGAGAGTGATCACAAACCTCTGCAGACAATTGTATGAAAGCCTGTTACAAGCGCAGGCAAACGCCTTCAACGGATGCTGACGCAGCTACAACGCTACAGGTTTGAGCTTATCTACAGCCAAAGGCGTCTGATGGTCAAAGTCGATACACTGTCCCAGGCACCTGACACGACTGGAAGCACAAAGCCCTGCACTGTAACAGGAATTTGAAAGGGTTTGCTCAATCGTCAGTGCAGGGATATCAGATCCGCTGTTTATCAAACTGAAGGAAGAGACCAGGAAACACAAGACACTCATGGAAGTATCAGGGCTTATTCAGAAGTGATGGCCTGCAGACAAGAGAAACGTGACTCCAGAGGTTGCACCTTTATTCAACATCCACGAAGGGCTGGTAGTGGATGACAGCGTTGTTCTCAAGGGAGATCGTTGCGTGATCCCAAGCAGTCTACGAAAGGAAGTCCAGGAGGAGTTGAACCGCCCACATCTTGGGGTCGAATCTACCCTCAGGAGAGCTAGGGATACGGTGTACTTGCCGCTGATAACATCACAAATCAAAGACTACGTCGGCAGATGGGACATGTGAGTCGTCGAGCTTAAAGCAGTGCTCATGTTCATTTTTGTTTGTATTCTGCCTTATCTTGGGTTGGAATAAAGTATCTTAACATGGGTCAAGCGCTTGGGTGAAGGGCTGCAAACTGTTTCCGGTGTCCGTCGTGAATGAACACCAGCAGTCTAAGCCCCACCGAAAAGCCGAAGCTGCAGAGAGGAGGAGGGCTGATGCCCAAAAGCAAGTCGGCCTCCTTGCCAAGCATCGCAACCTCGTGCAGGCGTGCAAGGACAGGGCAGTTCTGCTGGCAATGAAAGATCTTTTATTGGCTTTCAAAGAGAACCTCGCCTTAGACAAATGGACCTCCCTCAGAGGTAACTTTACCGAAAACATTATTTATGAGAAAGAAGAATCAAGTAACACCCGCGATGGCAGTGAAAATCAAACAAAAAAAAAAATCATGCCTCGAGTGGAGCTCGAACCCACGGCCATCCGATTTGTGCTAGGACGCTCTAACCACTGAGCTATTTT
>JAOWAR010167271.1:0-10072 GCA_028571005.1 Clathrina lutea | reverse complement strand
TTGAGGTGTGTGAGCTGTTGGCATTGGCCAAGAGTCTCTGGTAAAGCAGTCAAGCTGCGGTTCCAACTGCAGTCGAGGTGTGTGAGCTGTTGGCATTGGCCAAGAGTCTCTGGTAAAGCAGTCAAGCTGTTTTGTCTAACAGTCAAATGTTTCAGGTGTTTCAGGTTGCAAATCTCATCGGGTAAATGTGTCAAATCATTTGCAATTATGTTCAGGACTTGCAAGTTTGACAGTTTGGGAACGAAAGTTGGTAATTTATGAAGATAACATCCGGAAAGTTGCAGGAAGGTTAATTTCGGCAGTGCCAAGTTAAGACTTCCGCCAATAAACCTACTTTTCTTTTCGGAGGCCCCCCAAAACCGCAGGAGATCGAAATATTCCATACGTGCCACAGAACCTGACTGAACTTTGCTTGGGCAGGGCTGAATCCACACACACTTCAAAGTCGAGAAGTTTTTGATTTTTGCATTTAACAATGAAATGTGTCGGCTGGCCAGTATAATGCCTTCAATGTCTTCATTTGACTCTCGCTCTAGCTCCTGCATGACTGCCTTGCCGCCACCACAGTGTGACAAATCCAAGAACAAAAGTTCCTCAGAGAATTCTCCATCAGAAATCTCCAACTTCAACCTCTCTTTCCTAACCTTCATCAGCTTCTCAACCATCTCTCCACCAACTTCAGGTCCATGCTCTTCTCTTCGCTTTTCTTCTTCTTCATCACCAAACCTCTGCATTTATGGGCAAGAAAACATTGGCAAGATACCATCAGGGAAAGTTGGCTTTCATTTTGTAGTGAGAAGGTGTAGAGCTTCTCACGTAACTTTTTCCAGGCCACGGTTATCCTAATAATCGCACAGGCCTTGTTGCTGTCGATTTGCAGTTTTAAAAGTATAATACCTGGACACTTCATCAGACAAAAGCTGAGGGAGCGAAAGGAGGTGACAAAAGGGTAACTTTTCAACTTACTATACCATCATCATAAAAAAAACTTGTAGAAATTTGTAACTTTTTAAATTTCCAGGCTTGAATTTCCAGGCTTGACTCGTGATGTAGCAAATCCACTGGGCGCACACAATATATCGGACATGAGTCAAACTGGGGAGGACGTCGCCAAGTTTGTAATAGACCTTCCGTTTATTCACCCGCATCATCAATCCCACCAAAGAATTTTCAGAGACAAATAATAACGGAGAATATACACTTCATGGAGAGTGAAAAGCAAGACATTTCAGTGACAACGCCATCATCGGTTGAAGAACAGAAATTTGGCAGGACCCCCCTTGGAGTGATTTTCGCGACCAGACGAGATATCGTTTAGCTCTTTTTTGTTGTTTGAAAAGGCAGGTCGGATAGAGAACTTTGACACAACTTTCGAGTCTCCACCCTCATTTAAGGTGGCAGGAAACCCCAAAACCGAAGAAAGTGCACCTCACTCTTTTGAATTTGTTGCAACTTTTGCTCACTGCAGGCCACTTCCAAGGATATGCCTGCAAAAAGGTAACTTGCAATTTTTTTAATTTTGCCTAGAAACGATTTTATGCCCTTCCAAAGTTGGGGTTCATTTTGGGGCACTTTTCGGGGACGTATCAGGTCATAACTTTTTCCTAGACAATTTTTCAAAAATCTGGAGCAAGGTTTGGTAAGCAGATATCTAATGAACCTCCCTGCCAAGTTTCATAAGGATCCGACGAGCCAAACTTGAGATCAATTCATTCAAGTGAAGCAAGGTATGCAACCGAGGAAAAGGCGACAAAAGGTTTTGGCGCCTATAAAGATTGTACACGTTCGACCATCTTTGAGCGTCTGTTTCTCGGCTTTCCTTTTAAATTTCCACATCTGGCTTTCTCTGAGAAGTTCTTTATCGCAATCTCAATAAGACCATGCCAAAAAGTCAAAAATGACCATTTTGGTCCAACAAGGGGGGGTCCTTAAATGATGTTGCGATCAAAATGTCAAAGATGACCAAACAGCGGACTTTCTTTGGTAATGACACTGTGCTGAGGTGGGACTCATTCGTGTTCTGACTTTGGGTTGTAAATGTACAGAAACTGGGTTTCCTGTAGGGCTGAATATGCCCCGTTCGCCATTTCGTAGTTCTTCTGGTAGAGTCACGTCATTTCAGTACTAGCATTTTTCAGATGATGTTTAGACATGGTTGCCATCCTTCCTTTTGCTCATGGCCAGCTGAAAAGTGAAAAGGGCAAACGGCATTCAATATAGGGTCCATTGGTATGAGGCCAGCCTCATTGCTCTGAGCTCCGCTGATGAGCCCTCAAAGGGCGAAACAGTGCTGTCTGGGGATTGAGTATTTAGCTCCCCTGCCTTGTGCGGGGTTGAGCACTCTCTTGAGGCGCCACCTTGCTGTTGCACTAAGCATAGCTCCCTGAGTTTCACCTGGTTTCAGGTGATTCTCAGTTTGAGCACTCTGGCAAGGTGGCAGGTCCTGATTTAAATCCTTTGGGAGCCTGTAAAGCCTCCATTGGTATCAGGCCAGCCTCATTGGCCTCAAAGGGCGAAACAGTGCTGTCCGGGGATTGAGTACATATATATAGAGAGAGAGATTTCCCCTGATGTATCATCATGATTAAACATTACATTATGAAACATTTCTCAGTTTGCAAGTGTCCATCGATGCCTTTCACATCATCGATGCTAGTTGGAGAATTCTTTTGGCTCAGACTGAAGGTGTAACTGTTCTTTTTTCCAGCAAAAGAAAAGCAAGGAAACTACATGGCGATAAGAAGAACAACACAAGACTAAC
Source organism: Clathrina lutea (assembly GCA_028571005.1). Taxonomy (NCBI): domain Eukaryota; kingdom Metazoa; phylum Porifera; class Calcarea; order Clathrinida; family Clathrinidae; genus Clathrina; species Clathrina lutea. Next base: position 7,311 of record JAOWAR010167271.1, on the reverse strand, counting down.
GTTGGCTGCAATAAAGGCCGACACTCACGTGTTAAACAAGCAAATTAGGTGTGTGACAAACGCACCTGAGCAAATGATTACAAAGATCACATGCACCTGACAACATCAGAATAGCGGTTGTGCTAGACAGAATACAATATCACATAGTAGAACAGACCCTTAATTGATCCTTCAGTCCGTTTTAAACTTTTATATAAAGTTCAGCCACTCGGTGGTAGCCGTCCTTCCTCGGCTGAATAAAAAGATTTTCCTCCAAAATTCCCTGGCTTTTATGTTTCTAGGACTGACCTTTAGACTTAGCAAGAAATGAATCGTACATTTGATGAAACATACATTATCATTGCCCCCAAGGAACGAATACCAAATCTGTCAGTTGTTGACACCACCCCTCGCACTAGCAAACTGTCCCGTAGCTGAAACCATCTAAATTGTTTCTTTTCTGTTTTGGTGTTCATTCCCAAAGGGAAGACCTTAAATTGAATATGTGACGCCACCGTGTGGCAACCAGCCAAGCAGAAATTCCTATGTCAATCGTTTAGTGCCTTAGGATTAGTCTGACCAGTTCAGACTAGGATTTTTGTTGGGCTAGGCTACATTTTTCCATACATGAAGGTTTGAATCCACGTCTGCCCCGTGGGAAAGCAAGAACAAATATTTATAGCTAGGAAATTAATGACCTCAGAGAGAGAGAGGTATAGTTCTCCTGAGCATTTATCTATGTGGTACGTGCTTCAGCCAGGTGCTCATAAATCAACCTGGAAGTATGGCCATATTTGTGTTTATGGCACGCGTGTGCTGTTTATGTACATGAGGCAAGCACCAATCACCGTGGACAGACCACCCGATCTACAAGTGCAAAGGATCATTTTCCTCCACTCATACGTGACCACGATTATTTTGCCCTTTTGTTTTGGTCAAACAACTTGAACAAACACAAAATCTTCCTCGGTTTCCCGCAAGCCTAGAACATGACATCTCTCCCTTTCTCCCCATTTCTCTATCTCTCTCCTTATTCTCACTCTTTCCCGATGATAACTAATTTTTATTGTATTGACCACTTAAAGTCAGAAAACTACAAGAACAAAGTGTCATGGTCAGATATTCCTCATGGTATCTCTTGCTGACCAGATAGGACCACACACAGGGCATGCTGGCTTGACTGTCAGTCATGACTTGGTGATGAAGCAAAAACAAGAAGAGTGCAGAATGAAATGAAAGTTCTGAAAATTGTAGCTAAACGATCTGTATTTGCACATACTACATGCTAATCATTTGGCGAGAACAGTCATCTACTATGACTTGCCATGCTCAGAAAGGTGCAAGTTGAATTCCTGTACAGAAACGAAGTAACACTTGAACGATAATATGGTAATCGAGGGAGAACTAAGACAGCACAGCAGTACGTGTACAATTGATAGCAGGTTCCTGGGATCTGCAGTGTAGGAGATGATGTCCTTTAAGCTTCCTCATACCACGTAATGGCGTTGCTCAGGCTGCCGATCTCTAACTCGATCGACGACTCCAAGTAGTGCAGGTTCAAGGAAACTCCATTCAGTGTGATGGAGAGGTCCATAGACACCTTCGACCCGCTTTTCCTCATGGTTCCCTGGCATACGAGGGTCAGAATTTCTGCATGACCGCTAAGCGTGCAGCCGTGGAGATCGAGAGTGCAGTCCACTTCCTGCCTTGCCGATTTGTCGAAGAAGGAGGAAAGCCACTCCTTCAAACCTCGAAGAAAACCCAAAGGTTGAGCAGATTCTCATTTCCTGAGAAGGCGTGAATCTTGGCTTGATTTAGGATCTTTTGCCTCCCGAGTGCATGCCTCAGATTACTCATCACCGCTTATCTTAGATTACTGACTGGCACTGGCGGTAAATTAACAAATTTGCAAAATGCTCACCTGATTGGGGTGAGTTCCACGCTTCCTCCAACTGACGGACAATTTCCTTCGCGGCCGAGTCAGCGATCTTCTTCAGGGGAAATGCGAAGGAGTTTTCCGAATCTTGCTTCCTCATCTCCTTCGTGAGTTCCGTACGAATAACGTCCGCAGTTTGCCTCTCCGTCGTGGGAAAATCTGCCGCAAATTTCTGTCTTGTAATGTCAATGGTGACCTTGTCGATGTTCAGTTAAGGCGCTGACTTTCAAAAGGGAGGGAACGAGCTCTTGGAGCTTCGGCAGACCGATTCCGTTCTTACGAAAGACCTGCATAATGTCGCAGTGACGACCGAATCCCATCAAAGATGCTATTTGGGGCAAGGCTTCTTCGTCCAAGTCCGGCAATTGCGGGAAAGAGGGGAAAGCCATTCCTGAGGTCTTGTGTACTAAGTTGAACTGGCCTCTTTCTTTTTTCCGTTTCCGTTATTTTACAAAGGAACTGCCGTATCTAGCAGGCAAGGTGCTACAACTTGTCGGCATGTGCAACTACTGGCCCCTCAGGTGTAAGTAGTGACATTTTTGAAGCAACACGCCTAGCCAGGAGGGAGGGCTTACACATGCCGGGACAACGAAATAAACGAGCGCATTGTTGCACATCCTGACGACCCGCAGTGTAAGTTCCAAATTGCTAAGGAGGGCGATTTCAAAATGGGCGAAGACTTGGCCTTTTGCGGAGACTCGTGGATGCAAGCAGTCGGGCCGGATATCGATATGCACCAGCTGGGGTCAAGGTATAGCTCGTAGCCACCGCATAACTTTCGTTGAAGGTTTGACTTTTTAGAACTTACATAACTTTCATGCTTCAGTTGACTGCGATGCCGTAAGTCACGACTTCCGCGATGGGACAAAGAGTTGAACGGGCCAGTTGTCTCAAATCCGCAAGAGTTGAAGCAACTTGCCCAATACCGCAGTTCGTTTACGAAGTTGGCCAAACGGAAATAACAAAAGTAATCCGTTCACTCTGCACACAAGATCTCAGGAACGGCCACGTACCGATTGCCGGACTTGGATGAATTCAACAAGATCTGCGATGGGATCCAATCGTCATTACGACATCGTTCTGATTCATGCAGGTCTTTGGAATTCCTAGGAATGGAATCGTTCTGCCGAGGCTGAAAAGAGCTCGTGCCCTTTCTTGTGAAACTAACCGCTTTAAACTTCGAGGACATCAAGTTTAACCGAAACATGAATTTTAAGCGCTTGCCGGTGGTGCGATCTGTACCTTCACCTTGGCATGCGAATCCAGTACACGGTCGGGCAGTATTCGGTCCGGTACTTGAATTTGCGTGAGACGCGCGGTGGCATTACTCAGCCCGCGCATCGGATAACCGGGCACCTTAAACCGGGCAACTTACTTGCTCGTCCCCTTTTTGTGCCATGGCGTAACTACGTCTTCCTGGCTCATGAAAGTTATGCGGTCAGTGCGAGCTATACTTTGACCCCAGCCCCACACATTCCTATAGTTACGATCTGCGTGTCCACCTTGTGAATAGGCTTTTCCCATTTTCTTTGATCTTGGAGTAAATTGGAGGAAGGGTTAGAACATATAACGTTCGTGATCATTGCCCACTTTGCGTAGTGTTCAACGCTGGCGAAAATGGCCGGACTGGACAGCGCGGCGGTGGCGAAGGTATTGGCCTTGACACGAGTTTGTAATCTCATTTCTCTTTGCCGAAACTACGGCCGGGACCTCGACGGGCTGCTCGTTGCTTCCGCGAGAGGAAAAGTCTTCATCAAAGGTCAGGTGCGATGGCAAAAGCCAACCTATCTACGCAAGGGCTTGGAAGAAGAGGAAGCCGAGGAAGAAGAGCAAGCTAAGGAAGAAGAGCAAGCTAAGGAAGAAGAGCAAGCTAAGCAGGCGAGTGACCCTTCACAGGAACCGGATCATTCACAGCGCACAGAGTCGGACGAGACAGACAAAGAGCCAATGCCAGAGAAGAAAACCGCCGCATCAAGTTCACATTATCAACACACAGCTTCGACTATGCCTGAAGAAAGTGCAGCCGAGCTTGAGTCGCTACGGGCCGAAAGTCAGACAGACCAAAACGTGAGGTCGAAGTGTAGCGGTGAGCTTGTACCACCAGCTGTAGAAGAGGCTGGAAGAAATGGCAAGGATAAAAAGCAAGCGTCCTTTGCAACAAGCTGGACACAGCCTTCCTTGCACAGCGTGATCATGGGGATGGTGGGACCCCAGTGCCAGAAGCAGTGGGTTGTAAAGGATGACAATGGAACCAAAAGGAGACTTGTCATTTCACCAAGAAAGGCTGCTGAAAAGATCTCCAAGTTCCTACTTGAAAGCATGGAACGCATTGAAGAAGGTAAGAGGAGGTTTGGTTTATCTGGCACGCGAGCACTGGTTGATGCCCGCGATCACAACCGGTCATTGTCGCACCTTAGTCCGGCCGGACTTTTGGGCCTTCTGCGAAGAAATTCCTGGCAGCTGATTGGTTTTCGTTATGAATGTTGATGTCATCACGCAAATCGATGTATATAGCGCGCGCAAGATCGCGTCGACCATGCGTATCCAACGCATGCAACACCCCACCATGGCATGCATGCATGCACGTGCAAGGCCGAAGCTTTTCGTTTCCTAGACTCTGATATCTAGATGCGAAACTGCGGCCCAAAAGTCCGGACCGGACGGCCTAAGGAATAACTTGAAGTTGATTTATGTGACTGGTATGTCGTGGCCAGGGACTTGATTCGTTATTAGCTAATTGACCCATCCTTCGCAACAGTTAAAAGAGATGTCATACGTTGGACAGAGAAGTCAAAGTTCCTTGTCTGAGTCGGAAAAGCAAAACAATCTTCTTGCCCCTAGGTTGGTAGCCATGCTGAGCCGATCATGTTGCAGGCCTGCAAAGTCTGACCCAGGGAAAGGTCCTCTGTATCAAGATTTCTCTCCCACTTTCTACCTCTACAACCCGCCCACTCTACTGCTGGAACCTTCGGGCTCAACTTAAGTTTCAGGTTACGCATGCTCGCCTTTGGCTCGTCATGACCTTTGGCACCTTTCATTGAATGGCGGTAATCTAAGCATGTCCTAAGTTGTCGACTGGTTGCCGCCTCTGGCGGCATGGACCCTAGCGTGTCGTTATGGCTGAAAAATGGAAACCAGGCCGTAAGCTACATATTGAGAAGCAGTCCGGAAAATGTGAGAAAAGACCAGATATATCTGACATAGACTTCAGACTGTTCAACACCAAAATATGACTACGACAACAAAGGATGCCGGGTGGGCAAGTCTACTCGACGCACATTGCCCTATCTCTATGCTTCTCCCGGAGACACACATACACACCGTCTGCTGTATCTAATATACATCTTTGTTGGTGTCTGTTTGTCTGTCTGTCTCTGTGTCTGTCTAAGGAAGAAAGCTGGCTACCCTCAAACAACACCTCGTATCCTAGGGGAGTGCTTTTGATCGGAATTGATCTGAAGGAGAACTGAAGAGTTCGAAACATTATCTCTAACCAATAATAGATGGACCATTGTGTTGCTGAGGGGGAATCAGCTTCAGTACAACTACCTGCTTGTTTGTCTGTCTGTCTGTCTGTCTGTCTGTCTGTCTCCTCTATGCAATCAAAAATGGCTGACGCTGTGCACACCAAACTCCACAGGCCGAATAAGTAACTTCTCTTGCATGCTCTAAAGGAAAAACGAGGTTGATTCGAGCTCTCCTTCCTTCGAAACGAAGAAACTCCACTCCTTTGTACCTACCCCGGCGAGTCGACTATTGCTTCTTGCATGTAGTTGGCTGTTGCCGCGGCCGGTGGCCTCTTTTCACGGTGACATACGGTAGGCTGGTGCTGCGGCCAGCGTGGCAACACACTAAGTCATGTCCGCACCGACGATCGTTCTTTCGACATGGGTACAATCTGTGTACGATCTATGTGCTTTCGCACCTAATTGTTCACCACACATTCACTTCGAGCCTTACATTGTCATTTCGCGCTGGATTGTCGACTTTCTCAAGTCAATTTGCCAACGAAGCGAACCCAAATTGGAGGCGAGCCCGAGCTGAAGGCGATTTCCAGAAGTAGACTGGGCAGGTTGATGGAGATAGGTGAATTGGGCAGCTTTTCAAATCCGTGTGAAGCACGGTTCAATCAGCTAATGGATAATATTATTAGAGATAACAACAGTGATTGAGCCTACGCGTTGAACTGCTATTATGGACAATCTCTTTGTACCTCATGAGGAGACACAAAGCTCCCAGTTCTATTTTCTGAAACCAAAAGGTATTTCTTTGTGCTTTTACCCAGCTCTTGCTCATACTCGCGGCAACTTCTTGGTTGAGCGGGACCTGACTGAGACGATGCACGGTGTGACAACACTGCAAGAAGTCATCATCCCAACCGATGAGAACAGTGAGATGGCAGTCATAGCGGAAAATGTTGACATCATCTTGGGAGGAACTCTAAAACGATCCGACGGCTGGTTTGGTCTGGGAGGGAGTGCCACGTACAAGACACACCTCAACCTGCAGCTGTCATCCCTCTCGTGTGATTTAAACCAGTTGAACCAAGGAAGACCCAAGGAAGCCACCATTCAGCCAGCCAAGCTAAAAGATGAACTGAAATGGTTCTGACCCGCTCTGCACAACGAAAAGGAAGGGGCATTCAAAGCAACTCCTTGATTCTCTGCTTTCATTGTAACATTTCACTGTAACATTTCACTGTAACTAACATTTCATGTTTTTTTTTGTAGGCCACTGTATGTATCTATATGTATATGGTCATAGTGGGACATACATAAAGTAGATTAAAAGGTGAGGTTTAGAAACATTTCATTGCTGTTGGTTCTTGTCTCCATCCCTGGTCAGTCACTTTATACCTGCAACATATATTACTAACGATCGCTCCATCCGAATGTCAACAAGAGCTTCCAAACTAACTTCTTGCTTATGACACTGTGAGAGTTGTGGAGTTAGGTGATGTTCTACTTCTGGGGTTGTGACGTAAACAAGCTGGGTCTCCAGTAAGCAAACTGGGTCTCCAGCAAAGAAGCTGGGCCTCCAGGAAACAAGCTGGGTCTCCAGTGAATAAGCTTGATCCCAAGTAAACATCCAGGGTCTCCATTAAACAAGCTTGGTCCCCAGTAAACACGGTAGGTCCCCAATAAACAAGCTTGGTCTCCAGTAAACAAGCTGGGTCTCCAGTAAACAACCTTGGTCAATAGTAAACAACCTGTGTCACCTCTAAACAAGCTGGGCCTCCAGTAAACAAGCTGGGTCTCCAGTGGGCACTAGTAAGCAAAGATGCCTACATCTTGGCCATTGATTTCTTGACTAAGCAAAGATGCCTACATTTAGATTCTGAAATGTAGATGAGTAAACAAAGATGCCTACATCTGAAATGTAGATGAGTAAACAAA
>JAOWAR010167260.1:0-10073 GCA_028571005.1 Clathrina lutea | reverse complement strand
TACTTCACGGGCTCGTGTGGTTCTCATGTTGGCTTGCGACCCACAAGTGTGGCACTGGGCACTTTGCTATAACGTGTCCAGACGTGCAGTCCCTCTCTCCGGTCATGCTCTATACCTTGCTGATAACACCTAACAAGGCAGAAACAGCTGTCCAGGGTTGAGTATGGAGGAGAGCCTGTTTTTTTTTTTATACACACACATAGGCATCACTCAAGCTCTTTTTCGCATATCTCATACACAGGTGTACACTGTTGCTGCATGCATATCCATTGATCTTTACATACAGCAACACAATGCATTCAGCCCAGCAGCATGACTCAACATTGAGTCATACTGATCGATGAAATCATGCGATTATCCCTGACTAATAACATCCGAGTCAGCCTTTCATTGTTGCCAGCTGTTTGGAGAACTGGAGGGGGCTGGCAAGCTAAGAAGACAATCCTCTCGCAACAGCAAGCACACCAAGAATATGTTAAAGCAGGTAGTCACAAATTGGGTCTTCTTTTTTTTCAGTGTTTTTTTTTAGTGTGAACGCCCCCCAAAGGGTTAAAATTATTAATTAAAAAGCCTTCTTGCACTTGAGCTGGTGAGGAAAATAACTGGGGGCCGGGCAAAGACAGATGGAGTCATAAACAGAGACACCTCAAAACTTGAAAGGAAGATTGGGCTAGGCGCTCCACCTATACTGCTACCGGCCCCCTAATTAACAACAGAGACATAAACGTGATGCTCCGGAATGTCCGTTTCCTGATGGTGAGGGACGTTGCGGTGAATGCTACTGAAAATTCCACACCTGGCAGCGATCAGGGTTATCTTCCGGTCCCGTGCAACTGTAACGGCCTAACACGCGAAGTTGGTCCGTGAATAAAATATTTGGTACCGCGAAGCTGCAGCTGAGGATCGTGTGTAGACCTGACCGCGCTAAGTAGCTGACCACGGTCATGGTGCCAGCCGGCAGCCGCCGAGCGCTATCCGTGATGGTGATCCAGTTCGGCGCCCTACTTTTTCTAATCGCGACGTTCCCTTCATCTTCATCGTATTCAAGGCTCCTTCAACAAGCAACAGTCTAGCGCGGAGTGACCACCGCGCATCGATAGCTTAGAAGCCCTCGCAGCTAATAACCCAAAACGCGCGACTGACCTACAGTGAACTAAGCCGATCGTGCTAAACTCGGACTTGATGAGCTGGACCTACAGCTGGCGCGTGGCACAAAAACAGGCTTCACGGTGTTGCAATCAACATAAGCATCTATAATCGACCACGATGATGCCAGCAACTAACTCTGCCCACTACTACAAACTCAGGGAGTCATTGGCTTACCTCAAAATGCCACGCCGCAGAGCTCCGCGTCGATCGGTCTCCGAGGCCGCGGGTGTCATCACTTCCTGCCTCCTCATCTTCTTTGTCGCTCATCTTCACCCTCGAATCGCGCTAGACTGCAGACACGGTGAATACTGCAGCTCGGGCAAAGCCGAGCTGTCTTCAGCTTCTCCTTTATCCAGTTAGTTGATCACCACCTAGCAGCTCTGTCCTTCGCTCAACTGCGCACATGCACAGAGACAGTGGCAGTTCGATAGTAATATTACCACCACGAAAAGTATAGCAGCCACTGACGAGTTGAAATAAAGAACTGCAGAAAGACAGAGCGATGGAACCAAGCGGCGATCAGCAGCTGCCCGGCTCTCTGGGAATCCAACTCGACCGGCACAAACAAAACGCCAGTGGACTACAGGCGACCGCTAGGAACTACTCCTGATAGCAGACTGAGGCGTAGGGCTTGCCGGTATCATTGCCATATCTGTGTGGGTGAACACGACGGTTGCTATCAGCAAACACCAAAATGGCCCCATGCATATGTGTGTCGTATAGCCTGATACTAGCACCCCGGACGCTTCCGGGCCTTCGGCCTTCGGCCGCGTCTCGGGCCGGCAGCCGTACTGCCCTGGCCAACCGGGTGTGGAGCTTAGGCGCGCGGTCGAGCGCTAGCGCAGCCGCCATCAGTGGCACGTCACAAGAACAACGGCGGCCATGACACTTGCAATCCGGAACCTCCGCGACGCTAGCCTCGAGCCCTGACCCTTGTCCGGTTACACAGGGAGGCATAAGTAACACTTACGTGCACACAGTAGTCTACGGTCAGCGTGTTGGCGGTTGTGTAGAATCAGAGAATAGAGTGGGGGAAAGTGAATTCTAAAAATTCTCACTGCCCCGTAAGCAGAGTCATGATCGTCATGACAGCTGTGCATAGAGGTATAGTACTAGTACACGTAATACTTATTTGACAAGGATTACCCAATAGCGCAACGCTCGTCAGGGGCTTTCCTTAGCTCATGGCTTGAAACAATCAAAGATGAGAAATCCACAAGAACAAGAAGACAGAAAATTCTAAACCAGCAAGCCAAAGGTGTGAATATCAGACGAAAAGAATTTGTTTATATGACTAAGGAAAGATTGTAGAGACTTGGCAGAATCATGTGGTGAGGCAAAGCATACCATAGAATGGAAGAAGCAGGCAAAAAGGAAGACAAACGGGCAGAAGAGGAACAAAGAGGAATCCGAGAAGAGTGAGTTGAGCGGACATTACAGGAGCAGCGATCAGAGACAGCAGCAGGCAGTTTAGTCAAGAGAGAAGGAGGACGGAGCCCAGATTTTAACTGCCAATAGAGGGACAGCTTTCAGCGATGCCTTCCCAAAGGAAGGGATGGCCAGTCATCGAAGGAGAAACAGGAGTTGAGACTTTGAAAGATTAGATGTGTCAGACTGCCATAAGTGGCATTAAGTAAATAGCCAGACAATTGAAAGTGTTCAAGAGAAAAGCAGTCAGCAGAAGAGCAACATTTGTCCCAGCCTGGAGAAGCATGCTCTAAGCAGGGGCAGACAAGGCACAAGTAGAACTGAGAAAGGACAGGGAGTGAAAGGTGAGCACGAAACGCCATCCGTTACAGCAGGCTTGCTTTCCATGTAACCTGCTTCAACAGGTTCCCAACATGAGTTGACCAGGTAAATAATGGTGTGCAGTCAACTTATTTTGGCGTGTGCGATCAGCTCAGGGCGCGTAGCGTCGAACGCCGGCTTGTTCTTTAATGATTGTGGATGCTGGGTTAGGTTTTGGTTGCAAACTAAATGCCGATCCTTGAAACCTTCCTGCGCCAACAGAGAAGACATAGCGTTTACCTTGGCCAGAGACTGAGAGAATGCCATAAAACTGGCCCAAGCTGAGGCTGATTGACATTTTTCGACAGAAAGAATCTACAAGCGAACATTGACTATGGTGACAGTGCACCTATAAGGAAAGAATAGCTGAAGAAGTGGTCTGTGTTGGTCTTGATTATATGTGGCCAGGGTGCTCTTGTCTGCTAAGCTTTCCAAAGGCCATTCTTGACGGCTGTTAAGGTGCTCCATACACTATCCCAGTCGAGACAGTCGACACATCTCTTGATCCTGGAGTGGAGCTGTGAATGGTTACCGTTTTGGCTTTACATCGCCTGAAAACCTCTCCCTTCAGCCACAGCCAGACATCTTCGACTGGATGTAGCTGGGAAATATTTGGAGGGTTAGCGTTCATCGTCAAAAACAGAATGTTTTCTTCTCCTTGAGAAGCTGGAGGGTGTCATGGGCATGATGTTCACTCGCCAAGTCCAGCCAGAAGACATGCCCATGATCAGGGTGGCACCTGTTGATAAAAGACACCACAATATTTTTGGGTGCACTATGTTCCATACACATCTCAAATTCACACTGCCTCGATTAGGGACGAAGAACAAACTGCAACTGCCGTAATCACCGATGGCCATCCAAAGTATTAAAATTTTGGGTTTGAACTTTGAACTCGCATCTGGAGGTGTACTCTCTGCTGCTGCTACAATAGCCAGTGTTACAGCCATTTTATCACGATTCAGTGGAAAGAAGCTCTCGTCCTCCATGAAAATGCTGGGGTTGATTGGAGCTAGAAAGAATTGTCGACTCATTTTCCAAAATCTGATAGTCTGCCTTGGAAGTTCTTCTGGGGTGGCCGTATGAGCTTTCTCTCGCTTGCTCCACTTTGCTTGACCTTCAGCAAGAACTTGTGACATAATATGATAAAATATCTATGAACTCGGAACTTCCTGGCTAACTTTCCACTTGAAATTCCTTTCTTGTTGGCGGCAGCTTTGATGACCCTCTTCCTGGCTGCTTGGTTCATGTTGACAGCTGGTTTGTCACTTCCACCTTCCTCTCCACATTCATGAGCTCTTCAAAGGTCCCCAGAACAGAATAAACAGTGATATCCCAAGGCCTTGGAAATATCTCACAGTGTGTGCTTTCCCAGGACTCTCATTTTGCTCAAAGAACCGCTTAACCTGAGTGAGGCAACGCCTCTCCTCCTTTTGACAAGTTCATGCTACGATGTGGTTAGCGATCAAGAAGTTTCTATATTAACAACAATTCACACATCAAGTCAATTAAGGTCTCTAGCATAACTCCAAGGTACAAAAGTCCTGCTTGACAGTTGTGCAAATTTTTATTCCCATCGGCAGTAGACGAGCTCTCCTGACACTTTAATTTTTCTTTTCATCTTTGCTTCACCATCCTAGAAGGCCGCTGGAGAAATTGCCTTCTACCTTTCGGAGCATTGGCCGGCCATACAGTCCGCAAACGGAATCCTACCCGTTACCTCTAGGCCCACTTTCCATATCCAGCTCGAGGAGTCCACGAAGGGCTTCTTTTCTTTTTCCCAATCTGCGCAGCATCATTTGTAATCCCGGCCGATCCCTTCCACCCGTACAAGTCAAGGCATGCTCCGTCCATCGATCTTTAAGTCTGCGTTCGAAGCCCATTGGTGTAAATGTAGATACGATGCTTATTGAGACAAACATTTCCTGGTCTAGGCCTTTCCACCCGTTCAGAGCCCCTATCCTTTTTTCTTTGTCTCCTCTCTTGCTTCCGTTTTCCTTTTTCCCAGAGCGCAGCCATGCTTGTCAGTATTCTTTTGTGATTGCCATGTTCTGGAAGCCGAGTCCTTGATCAGATTTAACACTCTGTTGGGGAATCTCTCTCCAAATATTTTTTCGGAGCACAGGTCTCCTACATCAGTCTTTTAACAAAAGCCAGGGAACTTACCATTTTAATCTACACTCGGCCTCTTCTCGACGAGTGATCGGTGCGCGAAAACCTAGCTGACGGTCGCACCACAGTCAGTGATGCAATGTTGGTTGTGTCGAGTGAGTTGTTTCACTGGTGATAGAGATCAGCTTGCAAAGATCAGAGTGGATGAGGAAGGCACCAGGTCAATTGAACTTGTGGAAGTCTTCAAGGCGAGCTATCACTGAGACAAGATTGTTCTTCGTGTTACATAAGGGGGGGGGGGGGGGAGCGATGTGACAGAGTCATGCAGCTCATGTCAAGATGCAGGTGGTCAATGGCTGCCTCTTCGGTTAGACGTCAGGGGGTTGTAATGCAGGTGTTATCATTGTGTGAAACGGTTTACTCCATCCTTTTCGTATTTTTATGTCTTATTCGGACTCAGTTTGATGTCTTAAGTAGTCATTCAAGTAAGCATTGTGCGGGTGTGTTGTTGTCGCGCTTCAGTCGCGGTGGAGTCCGGGACGTTGGACGGGGTACTCCATGGCATCACATTAATTTTAATAGGACCCGGCGTATTATTCGAGATAGAGTACACGATTAAGAATTATTGTCCGGAGTTAGGCGCGTGGAGTGTGCCCATGGGCCGAAATCGTTGTGGGAAAGTGCAACCTCCCCGCAGCACGAAGTCCGGCAGTCGATGGCTGGTTTATTATGCCCTTTGGAAGGAGCGAGAACAAAAGCACTATGGCATGCAACACGGCCGTAGCCAGGATGTTGGATGGGTGGAGCTCTATTTTGCGGAGATGGGGACCTTGGAGGGGGTCCGGGGGACCTTCCCTTGGAAATCTTTGAAATAAAGAAGGCAAAACCGTGCATTTTCGTGAATTTTGGAAATGCAAAAGCCCTCATTTATCATACGATAATGGCCCATTTTACAACCGAAAGGGTGCGGTGACAAACTTTCCCTTCACATATTCAGTTCACGGCTGAAAAGAGTACACGGAAGACAATAGGCTCCGTCGAGACGCGAGTCCAATACCTAACCCGTGTTCCCAACACAAACTCGCTCAGAAATTCTCTTCCAAAGAGTTTATTCCGGCGATATCGATACAGTTTTCCGCAAACAACTGAACTGAACTGAACTAAACAGAACCGAACTGACCTGAACTGAACTGACTGACCTGAACTGAACTGACTTGAACTACTCTTCTAATGTCTCATCTTTTTATAGAGGTGTCTGCCCGTTCTAGAAAATACTAGGGTGGATGTACACATCGGCATAGAGAGTTCTAGAATTAGCGGGATCGACGTGGTACAACAAAAGAATTATCTAAAAGTTACAGGTAAACTAGGAGCAGTTCTGGTGGCTTCTCACAGTACCTGTTGATACGGCGGTACGGTGTCTTGCTTTCTTGGCATCTCATACGCATTGCGAGCTGTACATAAATTAAGCATTTCTGCGAATAAGACAGGAGTTCTCTGTCAATGGCAATCTGTATGCCTTCTTTGTGAGTCTGTCCGAGGTTTGGGTTAACTGCTCGATCGAGCAGTTCGCTGTGTCGGAACATGCATTGAATGAAGACCACAGGATTGCATGGTCTGAGTCAGGATTCTAGACATGGAAGGCGGTTGGTTTGCAAGAAAGGGGAAAGAAGCTCTGCACATCGCCATTCAGCAACCGGCTTTCAACTGAGGCAAGGGCGTCCAAATCTCTCACCAATGGACAAGCGTTGCCAGGGTCAAGCTCAATTGTTAAGTTTGGGAAATAACGGAATAGAATTTGTACGAGTAATGATAGCGAACATTTTTATCCGACTTACGATCTCATTCTCAGTCAAGTCAAACCGTCAGTCCAAAAACAGCACAGACAAAAAAGCCCAGGAATCTGGAAAATTCTTCCTTTATAACCTCACGAAGGCTACCACAGTGTCGCCAAACTTGTTGTTATATACATACAAAAGCTGACTGCAGAATCAAGAATTTAAACCGTTTTATCACTAAGGCAGTCAAGAAGTTGGATGAAATTATTGTTGTTTATCTGCTTTCTTTTTTCCTCAGAAATGGCCATGCTCGCACACTGAAGCTGTTTCTGAGTTTGGCTCTCGACCTGAACCTGAACTTGGTTGACCTTGTGAACCGCCAAGACTGCTTCAGGATGACACCGCTGCACCTGGCTGCACTGCACGGCAGGCACTTCATTGCACATCAGCTTCTTGAGAAGGGAGCATTTGGCGATGCCAGGTGAGGATTGCTGGCATAAACCATGCCCACCTGCACAAGCGAGTTGTCAGAGTGCGAGCATACAAGCAAAGCATGACTCTCTTGGGCATGCTTCAAACAAATGGTATGTGCACATGAACCTTGTGATACATTTCAGAACACCATGATCGAGATGATACTTCAATACTTTCAAGCACAAGTTGAGCAAGAGGCTGAGGTCAAAAGAGGCATTCGAAAGCATACTCATACCCAGGCTGTAAACTATGACAGTTGCAGCTATCACATCCCTCCACACCCAGTGAGGAACAAAGATGTAAGAATAATCCATCCAAAGAAAAGTACTACGCAAAACACCAATTAGAAGTTCAGCCTTGTCTGGTGCCTTGCCAAGATGAGTCGAGTGGTGTACCCCAACAAGACTGCCTTGTGGTGAACTAGTGGGCTCCAGTCGAGTGATGCCGGGCGTTAGAGATTCGTGTTCCTGGGGGGTTTTGTTCAATGGGATGCACGACACAAGCTGATCTTGATGCCTGCATACCACACCTCATTGGTTTTCAGGCTGACATTCGTAGTTCACCTCCCCATGCTTGTCTGTGATGATGGCTGGAAGACACGGTGGGCTGGTGCTGAAATTTTGTGCCATGACTGACTGTCCTTTGGTGAACCCGGGGTGAACTCGCTGACTCTGATGCCGCACTTGCCATTCTTGCTTTTCTTCAACCCTCTGCCGGACACTTGGTTGTGTGCGGTTGAGGCGTGTCTGCAATCGACGTCCCATCGGAAAATCACATGGGGGTACTCCCGTTGTAGCATGCAGGGTGATCTGGTACCGTCTGCTGCAGCAAGATGCAGTTCAACCTCTCTTGCAGACTGCCTTTGCGATCTCTGATTAAGGCACGTTTTATGATCTGCACTGCACGCTCAGCTAACCCGTTGGATACTGGATGGTAGGGCATTGTACGAACAAGCGTGATTCCGTTTGACTCCAGGAATGTGGTGAACTCTTGACTTGTGAAACAGGGTCCATTGTCAGTGACCACTGTGTGGGGCACCCCAGGTGTGCTAAACTTTTGCCGAAGACGCTGGATTGTGGCGGCTGCTGTCGATGCTTTTGATGGCTTCGCTTCAATCCACTTAGAATGTCCATCGAGTGTGATGAACAGCATTTCACTTTCAACGGGACAAACGTAATCCAAGTGCAATCTTGACCATGGCTTCTCAGGCCAAGACCACGGGCTCATTTGTACTTCTGTTAGTGTTCTCTGATACACTTGGCACTGCAGGCAAGTGCGAACAGTGCGTTCAAATTCCTGGTCGATTCCAGGCCACCACACGTAACATTTTGCCACGGCCTTCATTCTGGAAATCCCAGGATGTGCAGTGTGCAAATCGGCTAACACTTGCTGTCTTCCTGGACCCGGTACGACCACTCGTGCCGCCCACAACAGGCAACCATCTTGTACAGACAGCTCATCTTTCCGTGTCCGGAAAGTTCATCCGGTGCTTTCTCAGACCACCCATCCAGACAATACTCCCGAGCTCAACTCAGGTTGGAGTCTGTACTTGTCCACTCTGCGATCTTCTGTGCGGTAACAGGTGTCTCATCCAAAGTTTCAAAAAGGATTGGTACGGATGATGGTGAATTCGGCAGAGCCAGATGACTCATGGCATCGGCGTTACTGTTGGCGTTTCCCGGGCAGTAGTAGTGGAGACGATACTTGTACGCCGACAGAATTAATGCCCAGCATTGCACTCGACTGGATGCCATGGTGGAAATCGCACGGTTTTCGCTGAACAGTCCAAGCAAGGGCTTGTGATCAGTGGACACTTCAAACTGTCTATCGAACAAGTAACAAGTAGTAGGTTCAAAGTGTTTCACTGAAAAGCTCCTTGTGTTCTTCCAATAGTTGCTCAAAAGGTGTTTCTTCGTCGGTGAAGACATGATAGACATAGTGGGTGGACAGCTGTCCAGTCAGCTGCATCACTTGTAACCAATCTCCTCCAAGGAGTATCGGCCCGGCTGTCTCCACAATCACCAGTAGCAGCTTGATCTTTCCCAACTTGGTAGGTAGCTTTGCCTACACCATGATTGTCCCTCTCATCTGGATGCATTATCCAGTGTAAGTTTGAAGCTGGGACGAATACTTCTGCAAAGGGGGCCTGCCATTCGGCCAAGTTGTCCTGTAAGTGTCGTAAGGCATGACAGCGACGCTTGCTCCTGTGTCCAGCTCCATGCTCATTGGTTCTCAATTTAGAATGGCAGCAACGGTGATGGGCCTGCTGTCTTTCCGCACTGGCACCATGCCAATAGTTGCGATTGGTTCAGGCTCGTACTCCGGCTCAAGCAGTTCCACCTGATTCAAAGATTGCCCCAACCGTTTCTTTCCTGAGTCTCTCTTTGAGCGACAAGCCCTGGAAATGCGTCCAACTTTGCCACAAGTGTTGTGTTCTATTCTTTGAGATGTGCTCAGCACTCAAACACAAAAGGACTAACTTGACTCTAGCTGGTCAGCTCATGACACCAACTACATTCAGTTCAACGAACGATGTCAAAGCATGACACGTCATCCGAAGTCAAAGTTACCATGACAAGTAAATTAAGGTTGTCGGATATCACATCCCTCCCCTATTAGATTTAAACTTGTCTGGGTACAAAAGAAGAATCAGCATATCGAGTTGTTTGGCTGGCCACGGCGAACTTTACGATCTGGGAACTGCGCGTCCGCGAAATCATGTGTGCACCTCTCAGTACGACGCTCGCCGCGCGGCCATCTGGCACGCAGATG
>JAOWAR010167249.1:0-10073 GCA_028571005.1 Clathrina lutea | reverse complement strand
GCGATTGTCGTTACTGGTCCAAAGCAGACCCAACCCAAAGGTGCTCGCCGTGCGATTGGCTCTCCTTGGGCGCCATGTCTCTCTTCGATGGCATTGTGGACGTCTCTGGCGTTGAGACCAGTGGAAATATCAATACTCTGACGCGTCACTGGCTCAATGGCGATGTCACTCAAGTGGCTCACTCTGCCTTTCGCCTTTCCCAGTCGACTGGCATAATCTTAGTGGTGATTAGAGGCAACACCCAAACATTGAACCTTGCTGTTGCTGTGCCGTCGACACTGCACACTTGCAGACGGACAAGTCACTTGTCTCCTCGCATTTCTTCTCCGCCCACGACAACGGTAGTCAGTTGGATAGTATGACCAGTGAGGCCTGCCTGGCTTGCGACATGTTCACTGATGTAGCTTGCCGGCGAGGCTGGGTCGAGCAAAGCCGTCACTCGGTGGGTTCCATTTGATGACACAAGGCCCACCGATATTGTCATGAAGGCTGTGGTATTAGCTTTCAGATCTGCCGATGCGTGCAGAGCATGGTCGCTAATCTCAGGGGTCTGTGGAGAGCTAGAATCCTGTGATGTCAACGTCCGTCTGTCCCTGAGTTTCTGCTCGAGGTCACGGCACGGCGATTCAGGGGCTCACCCCTACAAATACAACGGGGGCGGTTGGCGCCAATCGAAACTCCGGTTGATTGACTTTAGATGTTTTCTCTCCTCCGAATCACTACTTGGCGGAACGAACGGTGGTGTCAAGCCAAGAGGCAGTATGAAAGTACCTGCATGTGACAAAACTGCGAGTAGCCTCGCGGCAGACACAGCGCTGCGTTCGTTTTTCATTTTTCTTGCATTACGTGATCCAATTTTCTGCTTAAAGCTATTAAACGGCGATAGCATACCTTACGGGCCTTGCCGGGCCCGTATCTCGAAACGCCGCTTGTAAATGCTGGAATTGAAACGTGGCGATATCGGGCAAGGTGTTACGATCTTGTGGTGTTTCTGTAGGTGAGAAAAGCGGGCATCGTTTTCACTCTTTGACCGCCCCAGGTTAGGTTCTGACGAAATCGAGGACACTGCCCAAAAGATTGCCCCTAGTTTCTGTTCATCTTTTACGTCGGTACAAGTACAAGCGGGCAAAGATGAGCAGGGGACGGTGCCGTCAGTATGTTCTGTCGTGCGCTAGTCGAGTGCCAGTCGGAGGAAAGGAGGATGTTTGTTACATTGTGCGATTGAGAGCGGGAGCGCCGGATGTGCAAGCCTCGCCTGAGCTTCAAGTTCGCAGATAGCGGCGCCTTTCCGATGACTCTGTTGCTGTAACCGATTGCGGAGTGGAGGAGGGAGAGTCACGGTCCGCTATTTTTTTGCGAAGCGACGGTTGGTGACAACAGCTCCACCGTTGGTGTGCACAGCTTTTCTTGCACGGCTGTTGCGAATGATATGCTGCAACGTCTGTCATCATTGATGCACAATCGAGAAGGACGGCACACAATTCGGCGGGGTATGGATCGTGTATCTTTGGGCTTCGTAGTGCCAGCAGTCTGCAGTAAGCTTTCTTTCTACCCCCTCTATCTCACTCTCTCTCACTCTGATTCTCTCTCTCTCTCTCTCTCTCTCTCTCTCCCTTTCTCTCCCTCTTCCTACTGACCCCCTCGCCATTTTATTCGGCCGCACTCTGGCCGCTGACGCGTGGCCTTTCATCACGCGGGCTCCTAATTTTACTAGCCCACCGGTCAGCCCTTCACACCGCCCAGGCTGAATCGCCGTGCGGTTGTTCGGTCTCCATGCAGGTTGCCTCGCTCACGTTGCAAGGCTGCTGTCCTCCAGAACCACTCTTGGTTGAGTGGAGCAGGGTGTGGTGGTTCCCTCTGCACTGGCAACACCTGGCTGCCTTGCAGTCTTTCGCCCAGCGACCGTCATCAAGGCGCTGCGCGCAGAGTCCCACAAGCCGAACCAGGTCCCATCGTCGCCTCACAGTCAAGTCTTTGAAACTCTTACAGTCCGTTATGAGGGGGTTTCCGCTGCACTTCCGACAACATCTTCGCCCTTCAGCGGAGTCTCCAACTGTGGCAAAGGTTGCCCCCCCCGCCTTTTGGTTTGTCTTCCCACCTGTGGAGCCAGATTGAGTGCCGCGCGTTGCTGAGCCATCGTTCCAAACAGATCGGCCTTCAAATCCATAGAATGGTTGGTTGACTCGCTTCAGCTTTGCCAGTCGCTCAACCAACCAGTCACCAAACGTGACGTGACGATCTTCGTGCCGTTCGAAAAACCGTAGTAGCATTGGGCGAGGTATTGTCCTCATGCCCCGTTACTTATCACTCAGCAAAAATTACAAAGCAGCAGTGGCTACCGAGAATGAAGCAGCAGCATGCTGCCGCATGGTATAAAAGGAATCAAATTTGACCGCCATTACTATTAAGGTAGCTCGCACACTCTGCATGAGAGACCACGGTTCTTCACTCTTTTCAGCCGTGAAGAACCTAAACATTTCCGTTGCACTCAGGTACAGCTCTCG
Organism: Clathrina lutea; assembly: GCA_028571005.1. Classification (NCBI taxonomy): domain Eukaryota; kingdom Metazoa; phylum Porifera; class Calcarea; order Clathrinida; family Clathrinidae; genus Clathrina; species Clathrina lutea. The sequence continues at coordinate 7,569 of JAOWAR010167249.1, read as the reverse complement.
GCCTGGACGGACGCCGCAGATTTTCATGTTGGCCACCGCGTTTCTTAGTTCCATTGTGAAGCGTTCGAGCTGTGCAGTGTCGCCGTCGTTCGTAATTCAAGGGTGGTTGATGATTGCCCTCTCCTGGCTTTCGACGTGCTAGTCGTCTCCTCCATACCAGCGCTCTAGCTCCGCCCAGGCGAGCTGGTATGCGCCGTCTCCGTCGAGAACTGCGTCAATCATTTTCTTCGCACGCCAGCCTGCCACAGCCTCCTTCAGACGTGCTACTTTGTAGGCGTCTGAGACTCTTGGGTCTTCGCCAACGATTCGCTGAAAACGCTGCTTCTAACGGACATACACATGGTCTTGTCCTGCGAACTTTGCTAGCGCTGTGGGCCGGAGATGCAAAAGCGGGCTGATACCAGAACCAAAGCAGTCGAGAACCCACTGCTCTGTAGACCGAGCACTGTTCCTGCAGGAAGCATGCGGTTGACGAATGTTCTGCGGTGACAGTGGGTGACCAAAGCGCTGCTCTGCAGGCTGTCCTTATTGTTTGGCAGGTGTGGTTGTTTGTGTGGCCTGACCAAATGAAGGGTGATCGAGCGTGGCCGTTGGTTCATCTCCCGGTGCTGCTGCTGAAGTTCTACTGATTGTGGTGTCTCCAGCTCCGCGCTCACCTGCGACGTGGTCGCCCTCAGCATCATCGTTCAAGTCTCCGTCGCCCGGGAGTGCATGTACTTGTGAAGCTTCGACAAAAGGCAACAACTCTCCGTCACGTCTGCCACCCGAGTCACCAGAACGAGAGATCATCAATTCCATGTTCGGGCTAACCCTCACCTCACTGGGAACTGACGTTGAAGGATGGATATCGAGTTAACCAGCAGCCCAGTTAAGAGTTTCCAGGGCCTCGTCGTCGAACGCCGTCTCCCATTCGTCAAGTCGGTCCAGGTGAGTCTGGTCATTGCGCATTTCAAATGCAGCCCTGACTTCCTCCTGAGCGGCATTGACCTTTTCTTGGAGGTCCTCTCCTAGCTCCAAATCCTGTCGAACATGACAAGTGCCTTTCTTTCCTCAGCTCCTTGTCGAGCCTCTGCCTTACCTGGGGGAATTTTCGCGTCAGGTTTGCTCGTTGTTTTAGTACAAACAGTCAGACTGACGCCATCTTCCGCCGAAACCTCCATCTTCTATTGAAGATCCCCGTCGTTCTCTCGCCGATCCGGCTCGAAGGACCAGTATGTTACGAAGGTTCGAGCGTTTCCACAAAACCAGCAACCTATTCGCTATTCAGCGTAGGAAACTTCGAGGACCTACACACAGTTCTAGACTTGTTCTTCTTAGACCAGAACAAGACGAGCTTTTTTATTCTAGAATTGCAGTAGTTGGTTGTAGAGGGGTGCCCGAAAGCATGAGGAAAACAACCAACAAATCGTCACAGCTCAAATCCTCCATTGTGAAAAGATGCTTCCTCTTGTCGTAGCCGATGACCATGATGACGAGGTGAAGGAACTAATCGCCTCTGCGTCACCGGAGCAGCTGGCCATCCTAGAGAAGCTGCAACAAGCCCCCGTTCAACAATCTGCACCTCGGACACAGCCGATAAGCTTGGCAGGGGGCACCAGTGGGCATGCGGCCTCCACGTGGCTTGATGTGGGTGCTTGTGCAAGCAAACAGCGAACGGCATGCCAAAAATGGATGTATAAGGTTTTTGACCGGACCCCCACTCTACTTGCGGGCCCCCAAATAACTAGTGGGTTTGGGTTGGAAGGGCTGGGTGTTCATTGTTTAAACCACCTTAAATGCATAGCAACAGTAACTAGGTGAGCCAAAATCACTACTACCTTTACTACTGACATGTGGTTAGATACAGCAGAAGCTGGTACTTGTGTTGATTCTTGCGTGTTTCACATTACCATTCAAACAGCAACAGAAATGGTGAAACGATGTGCTTTCTGGTTACAGAGTGTGCCTCGTAAGGAGGGGTCCTGCTCAACTGCGCCTTCAATACAAGTCTAAGGAAGAGGCTCTCTTAGTCGATTGCAACTCACCATCATAAGTTCTCTTGAAGAATGGAGGTCGCCAAATAATGGCATTGCTTTCTCCACCAGGGTCAGGCCAGGCTGAGAGGAGAGAAAACAATAAGGGACATCAACAAAATGGTGACTGTAATTCAAAGGTCACATACCTGAGTGAGAAACGTTTAAAGGGACACTGTAAGTGCCATTTTATTTTTGGAAAATGATTTCTCTGATGTCGGCACAATCACAAGGAGCGCGGATCTTTACACTTGGAGCGCGGAATCGGTCTTTACACTTTGCGCAGAAATTGCTACTCTTCCGGGATCTAATAAACAGTGAAGGTTTTACCGTATCGTTCTGGTCCATCATTGACAGGTGGAGCTCCAGCACTGTCCAGACTGCGAAACAAAACGAGAGTCTGTAACAAAATGTAGAAGGCAAACAGAGGAGGAAAGGTGGGATGTCAGTCCAGCCCTCCTGGATGTCTTGTTGATGGTGAATCATGACCATTCAGTCTTCTCTGTGTAAGCCGACGGTTTACACGGTATGAGGTGGGGATTAGAGCTTTGCTCTTTACATGATGCCTAAAGGGCTCTTTGACCATGACTGTGCATCAGATAAACCGAAGAATATATTACGCGTGTTGCACAATCGACTTGTTAAATCCAATAGTGAATTGATTCCAATCTCAACATCGTCGTCTAACTGCTCGGAAAGACGAACAATGACATTCAAAAACATGAAAGCAACGAAGACAAGAAGAAAAGACACGTATACAAGAAAGGCACTCGGCAAAGGTAGAACGAGATTGCCAACGGAAATTTGCTGTCAAAAAATTTGCCCGGGCCAAGACTAAAGTTAACCCTGGTGCTTTGATGCTGTAGGACTTTTACCACAGCCTTCTCATGCACACTTGACCTTCGGTGTAGGAACAGTTGCCAAACCAACGTCCATCTGGGTCGGAAGACGAAATCACTCATGAGTGCGTAGCGCACGACGACGCAAAGTGCTGTCCGTCCCCACGCGTTTTTGTGTCGATATCAATGTGGGCAGAAACTTGAAGAAACACAGTGGGCGCAGTCTTAGTAAGGAAAAAACATAGTGCAAATCTTACGAACGATTCCTCTTGCCTCGGTCGGAGCTGCTGAAAAAGACTTAATTTCAGGCGCAAATTGTCCGAAAACTTTTGGCTTTGGCCTGTTGACATTCAGGGCTGTTGCCTGTCGTGCGGCTCATGTCAAACAATGAATGATTACGCACCGAAGATAGTACAGTATGAACGTACATTTATTAACAACGGAAATCTCGGTGTCAATTCTTCAGACAAATCCACAGGCTCAAGAAAGTCACCTTCATGCCGAGCTTCGATCTTTCCATACGATACGGTCAAACCTCGATTCTGTGTAGTCCTGCGATCTGGCTTGCATGTCGTGCAAAGACGTGCTTTGGCAACTGCGCTCGACAAAAGTTCTAAATCTTTTACTCGAATTAGCGGTTTCAACAAGCTTCCTGTGATAGTTCTGCCCGTCATTTACTTCTCGAGTCGATCCGGGCCCTTCCGGTTACCATTCATCATCGAAACCATGAAGGTAAGAAGTAATATTTGTTGGTCGTTGCGCGGTCGAAACACCCGCAGCTTGAGAAGAAAAAAAACGTTACGTACATCTAGTCAATATTCGCGACACGTTTTTTGTATCATGTTTTGTGTGAGTTTGTAAAAGATCGCGCAACGAGACATCGCAGCCACTAGCCTTCAATATCGACCAAGGGGGTGTGTGAGTAGGTCGGGAAATCGGAGCAGCAAAGGTTTGGCAGAAACAAGCCAGCTCAAAACTTACCTATGACACAATAATCTCTTTCGTATTTCCTATTCCTACTTTAGAAACCGATGGAGTTTTCAAGCAGAGGATGATGCAAAACGACAAAGCTGTGGAAAGTCAATCTCACTTCCTTGCCAGTCTTCCAAAATAGCGTCTCTACAGCATATCTAAATAAATTACTTCGTACCTGCGCTGCATCGTGAAGAAATAGCCCTACATTAAACTTTCCATATATTAATTTTAGAACCGGTATAAGGCGTGACTGGACACACTATAACTATACAGCATGGGGCTTGTCGGTCGCCTCGGGTAAAAGAAACTGCCTCATGCTAACCAATTGGCCACGAAAAACCGAAATAACACCACACAAAAAAATATACACACACATGCACACAAAATATCGTCTTCACATCACACCAGCTTATACATATAGGACCGGCGAAACGGCTTTACACCAAAATCGATCAAGTGACTGGTCGAGATGTTCGGTTTGTGGTAAGGACGAAGAATGGGAGAATTTTTTTCCACATTCAGTCTCCGTTTCGTCTTTTCCCTTTCCATTCGTTCAAAGTTTCAAGAGAATTGAACGGGTATTTTCGGCAGGCCCCTGTCCATCGTCGTAAGGCAAAAGCATGCTTCACACTCAGCTGGCTGCCGACTTTTCGGCCGGAGCGATGCCATGTGCTCCTTCAATCCGACTTTACGGCCCGGCAACTCAATCAGTGACATGAGGACCCCAAACAGCAAGGTTATGAAAAAGACGCTCATGATACTGTCTCTGAAAACACTTACGGTAAGAGAAACGGACAGCGATATCCAACTCGATCTTCGAGGGCTGTTGATTTTCGGAGAGATCGCCATGAGAAAGTGATACACACACACCAGGGCCTATAAGTTCCGATTCTATTTTCGTGGTCTTGTCGTCAGCTGCGAAAAGAATACAAGTCAGAACCGCAAGCCAAACAATGCCACTTCCCACTTCCTTCGAGACTCGCGGAGCTCAGGCACGAGCAAAGAATATTGAGTGTCCGGAGAGAGCTGCACAAACAGCAGTCAAACGCCGTCCTTGAAGGTACTTCCCTTGCAGATCTAAATCCCAGTGATGATGGCCATCGTATACCTTGCGCACGATCCGGGTGGGAGCCCGACCTCGACCTCCCCCCCCCTCCCCCCTCTCTCTAGAAGGCTTACAGCAACATCCGATTTGAAAGGAAACCGGAAAGAGACCCGTTCACGGTAAAGTTTTGCACGCTCGCCACGAAGGTAGTACGGTATCGACGTACATCTATTAACAACGGAAATCTCGGTGTCGATTGTTCAGACCAATCCACGGGCTCAAAATAGTCGCTTTCAAGGCGAGCTTTGGTCTTTACATACGACACGGTCGAACCTCGATTCTGTGTAGTACTGCGATTTGGCTCGCATGTCGGAGCTTACAGATCGCAATGACCTGAGCTCGAATAAAATGCTGGAGATTGAGAAGGAGAGGACGAAAGACGGACAGAGAGAGTCTCAGCATTTTGAACTGAAACTATCAATGAAACTTTCGTTGCGAAGAAATTGAACTATCAAACATATTATTAGTTTTCGGCATTTCCGATTGGCAGAGACCAGATTCGAACGTGAGACGATGCGGCGCCTAGCCGAACGGAAATCCCGGTGTCAATTGCTCAGACCAACGCACCGGCTCAAAATAGTCGCTTTCATGGGGAACTTGGGTCTTTTTTTGCGACATGGTTGTACCTCGACTCTGTGTAGCACTACAATGTGGCTTGCATGTCGGAGCCTACGGATCGCAATGACCTGAGATGGAATAAAGGGATAAAGAGAAGGAGAGGACGAAAGACAGAGACAGAAAGAGAGAAACCAAGGATGTTGAAGGAAACTAACAATGAAACCGAAAATCTTCGGGAAGAAATTGAACCATCAAACATAATCCTTTTCGGCATCCTCGATTGGCACAGCCCTGCGACAAAACGGCGCCTAGCTGTACGGAAACACCGGTGTCAATTGCTCACACCAATCCACCAGCCCCAAAATAGTCGCTTTCAAGGCGAGCTTTGGTCTTTACATACGACACGGTCGAACCTCGATTCTGTGTTGTACTGCGATCTGGCTCGCATATCGGAACTTACAGATCGCAATGACATGAGCTCGAATAAAGTCCTGGAAATTGAGAAGGAGAGGACGAAAGACGGACAGACAGATTCCCAGCATTTCGAACTGAAACTATCAATGAAATTTAAAATCTTTGCGAAGAAATTGAACTATCAAACATATTATTAGTTTTCGGCATTTCCGATTGGCACGGACCAGATTCGAACGTGAGACGATACGGCGCCTAGCTGAACGGAAATCCCGGTGTCAATTGCTCCGACCAACGCACCGGCTCAAAATAGTCGCTTTCATGGGGAACTTGGGTCTTTTATTTCGACATGGTCGTACCTCGACTCTGTGTATCACTACGGTGTGGCTCGCATGTCGGAGCCTACGGATCACAATGACCTGAGATGGAATAAAGGGATGAAGATTGAGAAGGAGAGGACGAAAGACAGAGACAGAAAAGAGAAACCAAGGATATTGAACGAAACTATCAATGAAACCGAAAATCTTCGGGAAGAAATTGAACCATCAAAGATATTTCTTTTCGGCATCCTCGATTGGTACAGACCGTATTCGAACCTTTGACAATACGGCGCCTAGCCGAACGGAAACACCGGTGTCAATTGCTCACACCAATCCACCAGCTCAAAATAGTCGATTTCACGGCGAGGTTTGGTTTTCCCATAGGACACGGTCGAACCCCGGCTCTGTGTAGCACTACCATGTGGCTCGCATGTCGGAGTAGAGCGGTCACTATGACCTTAGCTGCACTAAAGTGAAAAGAATTATGTTTGACAGTTCAACTTCTTCCCGAAGATTTTCGGTTTCATTGATAGTTTCAGTTCAAAATTCTGGGTTTTCCCTCTCTTTCTTTCGTCTTCCCTTCGCAATCGTAATCACTTTATTCCAGCTCAGGTCATTGCGATCCGTAGGCTCCGACAGACGAACCACATCGTAGTGCTACACAGAAGCGAGGTTTGTCCGTGACGTATGGAACGACCAAAGCTCGGCAAAAAACCGACTTTCTTGAGCCGGTGGATTGGCCTGAGCAATTGACACCGGGATTTTCGTTCGGCTAGACGCCTTACCGTCGCAGGTTCGACTCCGGGCTGTCCCAATCGGGAATGCAGGAAAAAATGTTTGATAGTTCAGTTTCTTCCCAAAAGTTTTCCGTCTCATTAATCACAAAACATGATAGCAAAGACGTCCTTTGGCAACTGCGCTCGACAAGAGTTCTAAATCTTTTTCCCGAATTAGCGGTTTCAACAAGCTTCCTGCGATAATTCTGCTCGTCATTAACTTCTCGAGTGGATCCGGGCCCTACCGGTTACCATTCATCATCGAAATCATGGAGGTAAGAAGTAATATTAGTTTGGTCGTTGCGCGGTCGAAACACCCGCAGCTTGAAATGAAAAAACGAGACATCGCAGCCACTAGCCGACAACATCGACCAAGGGGGTGGGTGAGTAGGTCGGGAAATCGGAGCAGCAAAGGTTTGGCAGAAACAAGCCAGCTCAAAACATACCTAAGACACACAAATCTCTTTCGTATTTCCTATTCCTACTTTAGGAAACTGATGGAGTTTTCAAGCAGAGGATGATGCAAAACGACAAAGCTGTGGAAAGTCAATCTCACTTCCTTGCCAGTCTTCC
>JAOWAR010167238.1:0-10074 GCA_028571005.1 Clathrina lutea | reverse complement strand
TACCATCCCGATTTGGTCGTCTCCAGAGGCTGTTGAGCAAACCTTGCCGATTACATTCGAGACGCACTCTGGGAGCATGTACATGATAATGGACAGCTCTTCGAGTTTTTTTCCATCCGGTATCAAGTTAATTTTCCCCTTGTCCCTTTAGCCTCTACAAATCAGATGTGGACCATCTGCTGTTTTCTCACTAACTGGCAGCCACCACTGCTCAACGCTTGATTGATTTTTTGGTTCCTGTAATTGGCAGAAGCTTTTTTCCTTCCTGCTGTTATTTCTTCGTGGCACGACAGATCATTCATACAACTTGCGTTTCCTTACAATTCTCTGTTCAGCTACCACTGTTTTGATCATGTTCTCAGGAGGTCCTTTTTTCTTCTTTTTTTATTGGTATTAGTTGATGGCATCACACATCTTTCTCAACTTTTCTTTACCTTCTGTTACGTTGAGATTGATTCCATCTTTTATTTTGGAAAAAACAAGCACAAATCACTACATGATGCAAACTGCCCATACACACAGGCTGCATGACATGGAAAACAGAAGAAAAGCAGGGCACAGGTTGCCTGCCAACAGGGACACATACCTTAAGTAGAATGAGACTATCAAAACTCCGTCACAACATTCCCATTTCGGTTCAGACTCTACAGCTTGCCACTTCTTTACTTTTTTTGTGCCATGCTGTGTGAATTGACAAAAAAACTTTGCGATGCTCTTTGTGAAAGTCCACAAGAGAGCTAGGGCACTGTGGAGTCATTCCACTCAATGGCATCTTCCCGGCCCAAACCACACGACAAAGTCACACCACTGTAAACCAGTCACTCCCAGCGATCCTTGCACGTGTGTGTGTCACCCTCACCATGACCTGCCCATCTTCTGCGGTACAAAAGAAGTCTGGGCTAGCTGCTTCTTCCTCTGGCGTCAGACCCTTCTCATACATAGAGAGGGGACCTTTTATCTCCAGAAGGCCATGTGACGGTTTCGAGGGCGAATCCCAGACAAGGCTATCTGAATGCCTTCTGGGGAAGAGCAATGTGCCCACAGGATTTCCACATCATGTATCCCTGGCCATGGTGATGGAGTAAGGATGACTTGCTGCTGGTACTTGACTTTTTTTCTAGGATACATGACATCTGGCCCTTACAAATATTAGTGGTACATTCTCTGTAGCAGTAGAGGACGTTGCAGCTTCAGCACCATGGTACATTACTCCAGAAAAATTTACATCCCCGGTTCAAAGGCTTGTGAGTTCTGAGCAAGTCCTGCTAAGCAGTGGACGACCAGGCCTGGCTGCTCTGGCACGCTCCCTTCGTTCCAGGTGATGCAGGATTCCGCCAACGGAGACATTGGGGAGTGTTTTTTGCATCCCTGTACCATCCATCCCTTGTGAAGTTGTGTGGCAGTTTCAATGGCTGGCTGCCAGACCTTTGCGCAGTTTCTCTCCCGTCGTTGTCATGCGCATTGGCCGTTTGCCTTGTGGTTGCTGACGTCGACTGTCGTTCACACGCAGGTCTCTTCGAACGCCTATCTCGCAACTCGTCATCACCGTAGTAAAGCTGAGCTTTGTCGAACACAAACGTAACAAAAAATAAAACTAAAAAAATATTGACTTAGGCGCAGGTCGGAGGCCGCCAACCGAGACATGACGGAGGTGACACTCCAACACACTCTAGAGATTTGATAGACTTACAGACCGAGAAGTTCGTGCCTTTTGCCGGATAAACGAGCTCCTCGGGGACGAAGAAGCAGCTTCAGCTGCGAAACAATCCACGCACTCAAATCCGTCCAAGGAATCGCTGTAATCAAAACCACACGAGATCGAAAAAGTAGCCTCCTGGTATTCGCCATTCCCGATTATTGGAGTGCCTGGCCCGCGGCCGACCGCAGACATGCCCCGTCAGCTCCGGGCGCGCTTATCTGGCATAGGGTCTATTTCTTTTTGACATCCCGTATGCGCATGCACTAAAACTGCCGCTGCAACCATGGTAAATCCTGGTGATGCACAATTTTTCCCCGGATCTGTTTGACTGGAGTGCTTCATTTTTCATTTGCAGTGGCGCAGTTCAATTAGGAAAAAGTAGGTCACTCGATTTCAGTGTTCTTACAAGTTTGTCTGTCAATCTTTCGAAAAAGCATCTAAGATTCAGGTGTCAACCCTCCAGAAACAAAAACTGTCAAAACCTTGGAAGGCCAGCATAGGCACACAAAATGCCATTGGAGGCATTTTCAGAACCATACTACACTTCTCCCTGAGGCATCTGAAACTCAGATTGCTCACAAGTGCGTTCCTTCTACCCTAGGAACTCCGAGAAGTAAATATTAAACCACCAGAAAAGTTACCCAAAGACCAGAAAAAGTGCATCCAAACTTGTGCTTTGAAAGGCCGAAATGGCCGTGTGGCGGCTGGCAGGCCTAGGAAGCACCCATCATTTCACCATTTTCACCTTCTTTCGCACTCTCTCTCTGTGTTGTGTTGCTAAGCCTCTTTGTTTCAACCCATTCAATTGATCAATTTGAGCACATGCGCAATAACAGTGGAAGGACCCCATTTCAAAACACATTAGAGAGAGAGAGAGACTGGAAAAAATTTACGTGAGCTACTATTTGCCATGGGTACAAACAAACTAAGGAGGCTGCGTACACTCTTGCTTCATCTTCCTGTATGCTCGTTCAATGTGCACTAAAAATCCACAGTGGTGACATTTTGTCTTCTTCAAATAACAGTCTGCGATGAAGTGCCCCGACTAGTCACACCGGTAGCATTTCTGTCCGGCTTCTGGGGTGTCACAATGCTGCCGTTGAGCTCAAGACTTGGCCTTGGTCTGGTGGACGGGCCCTGGCTGGGTGAACTGTTCCGAAGCCTTCTTTGCCAATTCGTGAGAAAGATTGACCTTGTGGATGTTGCTGAACAGTTTTGATAAGGTGTCACCCAGCACCAGGATCTCCTTTCTTGTTTCATCGGAAAGAAGACCAGTGATGAACTATCCCCGAAAGCCCGGTCGTAATGCGCCTCGAACTTGCACGATCCTGCAAGTCGCTTGAGCTCGTTAGCAACGTTAAAGGACGGTCTCCCCTTGCTGTTGAAGGCACTGCTGAAAGCTAAACTCTGCTGCGACCGCCAAAAAAGTGGCTTGTAATGGCTGCATAGAAGTCCACTGAAGTCGGCATATTTCTTTTCAGCTAGCAAACTTGGCAAACACAAGATTTTCAGAACCACATGCCTATTGGCCAACAGGTGTGAGACCAGAACTGCTGCCTGTTTCTTCTTCGTTGCCGACTTTTCCACAGCAAACTCTGATGGGGTAATTTAACCAAAAACATGCCCAATTAAATGGACCTTTAGCCACTTTTCATAGTCCTCAAAATCACCTCCATCGAAGAGCTCTAGTGTATGGCGAGCAATCACTGGTCACCACTTATTGTGTTGCTAACCCTTTCTTTGCAACCCCTTCAATTCAATCTCTCTACCACCCACTCAATGACAGTGAAGGACTCCATGTCAGAACACTCGAGAGGGAGAGGGAGAGAGAGAGAGAGAGAGGCAAGGGAACTGCAACAAATCCACATGAAGCTATCCAGTTGCTATGGTTACAAACCAATTCAATGTATACATCGCACACTCTCTACGTCTCTTGCTCGAACTCAAAAAACCTTGGCTTGGCCTGTACAGCCATCACCAGTGCAACAAAAGCCGATTAAACAGGTTTCTCCAGATTGATACTGACCCATCATTGGCAAAACGCCAGAATTCCCAGTGTCTGAGAGTGTTCACGGCTCCCTTGCTACTGTGGCGTGGCTCTCAGCACACGGCTGACTGCTTTGCACTTCTCTGCCATTCACTATATCGGTGATGAGCGTGATTAGCCACTTGGTAGCTGATCTTGAGCTCAGTATTACTACAAGTCGTCAAGATAGAGGAGAAGCTGTCTGCCCCCTCCCTCCTCCAAAAATAAGCCTATACTGGAACCCAGGATAACAATGTGAAAATAACCAAATTCTCTGGCCATGGAGCCTCCCTCCAGTAATTCAGTATCTTGAACTATTGTGTCTACATTTCTGTCAGACCCCTGCAAGGATATTCCTTATCCTCCCGTTCAGACATGACAGTGATGTGTGTGTTGGCTTGAGCTCTGGCACCCACTCTGTCAGTGTATCATTTCTTGTGATAGAAAATGGAAAGACACAAACCACATTTTGTGACAGACTAAGTTCAAAGTACATTGTATCTATTGTTGCATACATGCTTAAAATATTATGATTGTCCAATGCATTAAATCGTTTACCAACTTGAAGAAGCAAGAGGTATTACTGGTGAAACAACATCTGGATAACTTTTTCTTTGTATTAATACGCGGTGCATGTGATGGAAAGTTTAACTGATGCAAACTCTGTTGGAGACACTGAAATCCTACTTAAAACCAATCAAACCTGTGTGAATTTAATATGGATATACTGTCCTTTGTTGCTGGGTTCTATCTCTAAGGTTTTGCCTTTTTGCAATAGACAACTAAAGTAAATTGTCTTCGTTCAGAGAGGGGACAACCAGGTGTAGGGAATGTTTGCCAATCTCAGTCAATGTACATTGCTCTGTAGCCTGTTGTGCTGTTGTCTGTCTAAGTTTCTCTTATTTCATCGTTTTTTTCTTGGGCTACTCTTTTCTTCTCCTCTGTCTGTACTTAGGGGTGAAAACTCCTTTTGCAGTTACAGTCACTGTCGCTGGCCTGGAGCAAGAGGTTTTGCGAGAAGAGGAGCAGCCTTCAAATGACAATCGCAGCCCGCATCACCCCCACGCCTCTCCTCTCTTGGAGCACCAAGAGCTTCGACCACCAGGCCTGAAAGTTACTTCAATGACTGCGGCAACGACAAACTTTGGATCGAGTGGGCTCGAAATGAGAGAGACTACTGCCTTAAGCGCAATTCAACCAGAGGCAAAGCTTCAGCATTCAACTTCTGGAGTGCTGCTTGAGAGTCTTGATCCTTCTCAGGAAGCTCAATCTGCTGTACTGTTCTGTGAACACTGCCAACAAGTCTCAGCATTAGGCTCATGCAAGGACTGTGAAATGGCCTTTTGTGGTGACTGCTTCAATGAGGTTCACTCTTTTGGAACACTTGTGAACCATGAACTTGGCCAAGGTCCATCTGTAGTGAAATCAGCAGCCAGCCAAACGTGTGCAAAATGTCGCCAGGCGGCTGCCGTCGCTCGCTGTACGGATTGCAACGTTTTTCTTTGTCAGGAATGCAATGAGACTGTCCATCGCAAAGGAGCTCTTCGCAGGCATGTCCGTGAGGTGATTGCAACGTCAGATGGGGATCATAGTATGAAAGGCCCACTGAATCTACCTGCTGGTGATGGTGGTGTTCGCCAAGATGAAAAAAAGGAATGGCATCGCAGTAAAGACAGGAGCATTTCTCAGCATGCACATCAAGGGACGGTGCACCAATCCCTGGTCTCATTGCCGTCAGCAAGAGCAATGCACAGCCATTTCCAGCATAGTAGTATACAGCACAATGCTATCCAGGCCAGACAGAAACTACTGCCAATTCTGTCTGAGCGTCCTGCCTTAGCACCTGTCCAAAATGTCCTGGTGCAACATTCTCAACCATCTGTATCACTAGTGGAGGTTTCCGGCATGGTGCATTGGATGGAAACTGCAGGGATCACACAGCAAGCTTATTCCTCTATGGCTCAGGGCGCTGATTCATCAGTGTCAGGTACACCAACCGCAAGGCATGCTTCGTCACCAACAGGCAGAAGCTCTCGCAACAGGTCAACATCTTCAGAAGCGGCAACTCCATTCAATGAACCATCCAAAAAAAGCCATGGAGCCCTCAAGCAAACTGATGGAGCTATGGTGATGGAACCTTCTCCTGAGGAATTGCAAGATCCTCAGCAACATTCTGCACATCAAAGCCAGGCGGTGTGTACCGACTGCAGGCAAGCAGAAGGCACAGGATCATGTCCACAGTGCAGCATGGTGTACTGCTCAATCAAGTGCTGGAAGATGTTCCATTCTTCAGAGACAAGAATGGCAGGACACACAATCAAGCCGTGCCAAGAGTTGCAGCAGATTTCATGCTTTCAGTGTCAGCACTGCCCTGCAGAGCTGCTCTGTATGGCTTGCTCCTTGTCGCTATGCCTGGCATGCGACAGAAATGCCCATCCAGCTGGCTCAGACGAGTCAAACCACAACCGACAGCCACTGGACTGTATTACCGGGCCTCTGAATGATTTCTGTGGGCACTGTAGCTCTCTGGCTGCTGTACAGTGTGTAGAATGCCAATCACTTCTGTGCAACAGCTGTGACACTTATTTCCATGCCAACAGTAACTCAAACCACCGTCGAAAAAGGCCCAGCTTTGGTGATGAGGATCTCGTTGGAACAAGCAGTTTGGGTAGCCAGTCGGTGCCATCTCCACCACCTGCCAGTAATGGTCAGACATTCCCAATGCTGAGTAATGCTGCTGTCGGACCTGATGGAGGAGACCAAAATACATCAGGATTAACAAACTGGCTTCATCGGGGCATCACTGTGCCCAGTACTAGTCTGGGCCCATGCTGTGCCATCCCATTGCTAAAGGTATATCAGGATCAAACTAAAAGCACTGAACGTGTGTTGGTGGCAAAGGACAGCGTGATGACTTTAGCGGCAAGGTACACTCCTGGACAGCGTCTCCCGCAAAACCTGAGCTTTACAAATTTGAACCAAACATCAGTGTACACAATTGGCCTGTACGGCAATACTGTAGAGGCAGTCAAGTGGATGTGCAATAATGGACTCTTGACTCCAGACGCTGAAAGCACACTAAATGAGGTCAGCACAGGTCTGGTCTGTTTAAGCAATGGCAGTGATGTCCAGTTCCTCTACCTGCAGCCCAAGCAGAATGCATTCATTGAACCTTCGCCAACAAATATCACCTGCAACCTTGTGCGGTTTCTCCACGAGCTGTCTGATGAAGTCCTCATCTTTCACAGTGACGGCAATTACACAGAGGCTTTCCAACAGACCTCCATGACCGAGCAAGCTGAAGTAAGTCGTGTGGAGAAGATGATTGTCACCTATACCAAGCATAAGGAGGACAACGTCAATGTTCGACCTGGTTTCGAAATGAGCTTGCCTGAGGTAGGTGCACAGATGCACTTGGCTGACAGCCAGTACCAGAAAGTTCTTTTTCGCTACTCCCAACCCAGTGGTCCTCTGAATAATGTTTCCGATTTGAAATGGAAGGTCTGCTCTACTCCAGAGGAGCTGCAGGATTTCATCAAGGAGCAGAAGCGTCACTTTAGGATAAAGTTGTCCCGTAGCATACCCATTGAAAATTTACCATACTTTGCAAAAATGGCCATATCAGAGGAGGAGGCAAAGACGTTTTTCCCACGCCTGAATAAGGACATCAGCCAGAAGATGGAGCAGCATAACAGTGCCGAGGAGGAAATAAGGAAGGGGGAGTTGAGTGAAAGGGAGATGTTTGCAAAGACAGCTGAACTAGCTGTCGATGCTCAGATCTTGAAGGAGTGCAAGCTTGTCAAGCTTTTCATCCTCGGTGTTAACAAACATGCTACTCATTTGGAAGGACAGGTGAAGCCTTTGACATGCGCCATCTGCAACAATCAGCTCAAAAATGCACGCAGATATCCATGCGATGTTGGCCATCTGTGTTGCTTTGACTGTCTAGTTCAGTGGGAAAAGATGAAAGGAATGAAAGAAGGAACGGTAGGCTTTCTCCAGTGTCCACATCCTCACTGCTCCCGGATTGTACGGTTTGACATCAACAGGGTTTCGATTCCGGACCCGAAAAAAAGCGTAGAGCTGACCAGATTAGACAAGGTGCAATGTGACACGTGCAATCTGTTGGGACAAAGAGGAAGGAAACAGCATGATGATGCTGTAGACAGGGTAAATGCGCTGTTACAGAGAGACCCCAGTAAAAGCAAATTCTGCAATCCGAAAACCATCCAAGTGATTGTAAAGGATCAATTGCTCCGACTGAAACACATGGAGAGGGCGTTTGTTGTTTACTGCATCGCCCACAACATTCATTCATTGAGAGAGCTCGACAGGCATCACGAAATGTTGAAGGACATCATGTGTGTTGCCCTGCGAAGCGGATGCGCTTGCATTGAGGACTTGGTCACATCAAAACCAATCTTTAGCCGTGCCAAGAAAGAGGAGCAGAAGAAGAAGGAAAGCCTAGTCAGCCTGATGTGCTCTTTAGGCCTGCCAGAGGTCCTCAACAATGAGCAATGTCGGAGAGAGGTGAATTCTTTGAGGATGGAAATGGTGCAGGCTCTGGAGAGGGTGGTTCTCAGAGAAGAAAATGAGCAATTCGCAGCAAAGAGAGAAAAGCTGAGGACAAAGCGTAAGCAGGATGCGGACGACATAGTCTTTGCTGCAGTGGAGAGGATTCTTCGTCCCGAAGAACCCAACGCGGGTAATATCTGTTCCATGGAATTTCTAAACATCAATTTGTGGCCCGGGACAGCATGTCAAAACTCGCACCATCCTGAGCATGCTGTGCATGGCAGTAGAGACCTGACGCCAGACTCTGAGCCTGCAAGATTTGGAAGCGAGCAGCAACCTCTAATAATGCTGCAATACACTGAGGAAGAAAAGGTGAATATGACCCATGGTCTAGAGTTCTTCACTCTGAATGATGAAGGCAGCTCCTTGGAAACTGAGGAAGGGAAGAATGTTGTCCCGATGCTCATTGTCGGAGAATCACTGGGAAAGTTCCCTCTCGATCTGGATCATGAGTCAATGTTGAAGATGTACCACCTTCGGAATGGGAAATTCCTTGCCTTCCTGCAAGGCATTCGTGGGGAAGACAGCCAACTGGTCCATGTTTTTGTCTTTGCCTTGGCTGGTCAAGACAAGAATACCCTGCGCCCTGCACCGTTTGTGTCACTGGCCAGAGGAGCAATCCAATTGGTTGACTTTGATGAGGATTCTAGATGCACTGCCTTCTACTGCGTGCAACGTGATAAATCAGCAGACTACCGTCAGATCCAAATCTACAGATTTGATCAGGATTTTAGGCAGTGGCACATGCGGCGGAAGGTTCTTTTTGAACAGTTTGAAGAACTCTCCACACTGAATGTTCAGCACATGTTCTTTGTGCCCGGAAGAGAGTTGCTGGTATTAATTGGGGAGGAGGGCAAGGTGCATATTTACGATGCCAACACTAGATGTCTGAAGAAGCAGACGATCAAGGTCAACGCTTTCGTGGAGAAAGGACTGGCTTCTCTGGACGGATCCTGCCTTTTAGTTTTCACGGCCACCTCCCAGGTGGACAGCAACAGTGATTCTCATGGTGCTGGATCCTTAAGATCATCTCCCATTGACACCATCCACTCCGTTGCGTGGCGAGATGGTGCTGCGCAGGGCGGTCACCCAAACTTGAAACACCACGATAGATCAACAATCCAGGTCTCCGTCTATACACTTCCAGCCGCAGACCAACCAATTCAGTTCATGAAAACAGTGGACCTAGCAAGCTTCACGCCTGAAAGCATTCTAAGTCTGCAGCTCGTCTGGATCAAGAATCAGATGCACCTCGTTGGCATCAACAGCGAGAGACGCACACTTCACTCCTGCATTATTGAGGTTTTTTCGGCCCAAGATACCTTGAGCATGACCAAACTTGAGAAGGACAGGCCGGAAATTCAGCGGAACAGTTCGGAATTGAGGACAAAGACACAGGTATGCTACTTGGAATATTTTTACCACGCCTTTGACAAGTTCAGCATAGAAGACACCCTGGGGACTTGTCGGAAGGAACTCCAGCTAACGTGTCTGTTTCCCGAAGACATTATTGGCCAGCAGCTACAAGGTGGTGAGCTGTGCACAAACTACATCAACTCACTCTTTGTGAAAATTGAGAAAAAAACTCACAAGCCAATGGAGGGCTTCCAAACTCAGTTCCGAGTTCTTCCTCTGACAACTAGCTGTCATCAGCTTCTTCCGCGGTCAATGACTTACTCAGCATTGCCAAGCCGACGCCTCCTTGGAGAATGGCTCAAGCGCTTGATTTGTCTTGTCCCAATCCAGATTGCTCGGGCAGAAGGCAACCAGCTCT
>JAOWAR010167227.1:0-10074 GCA_028571005.1 Clathrina lutea | reverse complement strand
GCCAGGTGAGATATTATCACCTGGCTTGTTAAAGCTCGAGGTTTGCGGTAACGACGACAGCTAAAGTTCCGAGATTGCTGCCTTTTATCAGTTCGTTGGTATAGCCTGTGGTTAGAAGCCATGCCACGGTCTTTTTCAAAGACGTCTTCTCATAACGTGTCTTTACCAATCTACAATAAGATTCAGCTGGTGGAAGATAAACTCGAAGAGTGGGATTGATTGTCGGTCTCTTTTACCTGGAAAATCTTACAAATTGTGAGCTTAGCCAGGGCCAGGTCACCGCCGTTAACGACCCAATTGACGTATTATCGGCCCTAACAAAAGGCTTCCTTTGATCATTTGCTGTGACCGCCTGAAAGGAATTTAGCAATAAATCCGACCTCCACTGAAGGGATCCAAACAATTTAGCCATGGACCTAACCTCCATCGTCAATGAATCCGAGTGCACTTAGCAAGAGAACCAAAAATTATCCGGAAGAACTCTGAAGAATCTAGCCTACATTATATACGATGCGGTGCCTGCTTTTTACGAATTTTTGCCGCAGACCTCTGATGAGGTGGACACGCATCAGGTATACAATAGAAACAGTTAAACACACTGAGCGAGAGAGGTGGAAGAAGAGAAAAAACATACAGTGTAGGAAGTGAGAGGAATGGAGAAAAGCTTGTAAAACATGAGAACAAGAAAGAGCCCACGTGAGACAGAGAGAGGTTGTGAGATAAAGAGAGAGAGGTGGAGCAAGAGAGAGAGAGAGAGAAAGAGATAGAGAGCGAGGGAGAGAGAGATGCAGAGAGAGAGAGAGAGAGAGAAAGAAAGGAAGCGAGAGAAAGAGAGAGAGCGCCCGCGACAGAGAGAGACAGATAGAGAGAGAACGAGAGAGGGAGAGAGAGAGAGAGAGAGAGAGAGAGAAAGAAAGAGAGAGGGAGAGAAAGAGAAAGAGAGAGAAGAACGAAAGAGAGAGAGAAGAGAGAGAGAGAGAGAGAGAGAGAGAGAAACAGAGTGACGGAGAGACAGTGACCGACTGACAGAAAAAGAGAGCAAGGGCGATAAACAGCGGGTTAGCTACACAGAGAGAGAGAGAGAGAGAGGCGGGGGAACGGGGTTGGTTAGGTCGGCCAAGCGTGTGCACATTCTTTCACTTCTATTCGGTGGAAGTCGATCCAAACCGGACGTCTCGCTGCATGGGTCCAAGGCGCCTTCCCGGCGTCAATGGCGCACAATCATTAATCATCCGCGGTTCTTACCGCTAACGTCAGTCACGATCGTCTGCCAAAACGGTCGTAATCTGACCGCTGTCCTACTTATGTTCAGCAAATGTGATTACATTCTCGTAGGTGGGCGAGCTCAAATTTGTGTCGGCACACGGTACGAAGACAATCAGGCCGAAAAAAGCCTGATCAGATCAGTGAAGGGCTAGGGCTAGTCATATGCGTGGTTGGTGTGGTTCTTATGCCCTTGCACGCGCTCCCCCATGTAACAATCCTCCTGTGGTATGGCTGGCCGGTCAGGTTTCGCGTAGTTTACCACACGCCTGACATTGCCCTCCCTTAGTTAGCACGTTGCGGTGAACTGTACGAAATGCTCTTCGGTGAAAACTATTACCACACACAAGAGCAAGGTCTTTATCTTTGCAGGTCGACGCGCCAAATGCAGTGTTCAGCAATTTCTCTCAACAGCTGAGCTGCAGAGTTGTGATGTGAGGCTCTACAACCGGTCCTCTCAGGTGAACGTACATGTACCATGACGCCAAACACACCCACACGCACACGCACGCACATACATGTACATGTACATCCAGGAAGCGGCGGTCACTGAGCGAGAGACGGAGTGTGTGTGTATGTGTGTGTAGATGTGTGTGTGTGTGTGCGTGCGTGCGTGTGTGTACATGTGTGTACATGTGTGTGTGTGTGTGTGTGTGTGTGTGTGTGTGTAAGTTTGGAAAGTCACATGAAGGTAAAAGGAATGCCTTAATGAGGGTGTTGCATAAGACGAAGTCATTACTCCGCGCCAGCTTGTAAGGAGTGGTTTGTATCACGTTTGAGGGTGATTTAGCTGTCCCCTCTGGAGCGGCAGTGTGAAGTGAACAAGCTGACAAATATAAATCAGACCGTTTGGTTTTACCCTTTCTCTTGATTAACACCTGTGGTTGAAAATAATCCGATCCTACTCCATCAAGTCTTATCTAAATCTTGACAGTGCCTGGATCAGATTTCTTCGAATTCTTATTCGGTTGCCAAATTTTCACTGAGAATGTGACGCAAACATTTTCAACCGATGCGTTTGGTGACGGGATGTCTTGTCAGACTGGTTTTTTTTTCTTTGGCTCTTCGGATACCGGTGGAAACCTCCTAAAATGAGCCAATTGCATGACGAGCCAGCCTATAAAAGAGAAGACCGGCGGCACTGAGACAGAAACGGCGATGCTGAACACCTGGCCGGAGGAAGAGACGGAGCAGGAATATAAAGAGAGTCCGCTTGGGAGCGAGCTGTACTTGGTTGACGGGCGACTTCAGTGATCTGGCCTATCAACGACCTGACGGGTTGCACGTCGCCATCAACTGCTCGATTCTTCTCAGGCTGTATTGAACTCGCCGGGAAGCTGTACTATGGGGAGTTACCGTTCTACTTTCGCATTCGCTGCCTTCTGTGTTATGCTGACCTCGGCGTTCGGCATACCTGTCAGCTTGGAGGTGAGCGGTGGAGGCTCAGTCACGCATGCCCGAATTGAATTTCGTCGAATGCTTGCCTGCGCGGTAAGAGCCCAGACAATACAGCATTATTTTAGAGATGCTTCTCTATTGGTTCCAGTTTCAAGTTTTCAAGTTTCTTGTTTCACCTTTCATCTATTTTTGGACTGTCGCAACCTCTGATGGCTTAAGATGAAACTTTCGTTTATGGTGAGGATGATGAACGAATTGTGTGTATACGTTTGCAGAAAGTCGAAATTTACAACTTGACAGAGTACGGGTGTCATTGCGGACTTGGAGGACCGTACTCCGAACCTCCTGTTGACGATATCGACATGTGCTGCAAGAGCCAGGCAGCATGTTACGCCAACATCGGCCAGCTTGGCTTCAACACACACAAACTCATCTACCCTGCCACACGCTGGGCCTGCATGCGAGGATCAGCGCAATGTGTTCGTAAGTGCGATCTACGAGCTAAAATGGAGACTTAAAAGAGATTGAAACTCAGTACGATTATTTCTTTCGTTCTATGTCGAGAAATGTTCGAGGACGACCACCATGTCATCAACTTCAAATCCATGCACTTTATATACGACAACACAATGAAGACCCATCACGATTTTCTCTTTTTGGAATTGCTCCACAGCAAAATTTTCACTGTCTTTCGGCGATATCGTGCTTGGCCAAAAGTGCCAATGCGACGCCATTGCTGCCAATTGCATTTCAAGAATGAAGAAGGCATACAGCAGGAACAACGCAAACTGCGGGTGAGTTCGCATCAATGGGTGAGAGATGATAGCCCACGTGTTCACAGCTGAGCTCGCGAGTAACTATTATTCCACGCATTACTACCCATTTTAAGTTAAAAAGTGTATCACCATCAGGTAAGATTATTGGCTGATAGCATAAAAACCCGTATGCACGGTATCAGGCAAATTTAGCTGATAGGCATTTTAAAGGGGAAATCTTGATTGGACCTTGCATATATCACTTGCATGCTCCATTGAAGATGTGATTTGAGACCTATGAGATTCCCAAAGGAGAGACACTCACAGTGACAAATAACTTTAGGAAAGGTGGTCATGATCAAGACTCTTCGCCATCCTCAGATGGAAGACAAGAAGACCATCTCCTTCTAGTCCAATTGACGATGGCGTCCTGACCATCATTCCTAAAAGTTTATGCTATTCTGAGTGTCCCTCATTTGGGAATCTCCAAGCCATGGCATCTTTAACAAAAGGAGTGTACTAATTCAGTAGCCAGGATCTTGCCCTAACTCTATCCTTTTTCCGTAGCCATCTTCTCTCGCTGCTCCTTTTGTAACCAATCTCTCACGACTGTGACGTGTTTGCCACATTACCGATCCATTTCCAAAATATCACATCTTTGCTTTCTTTCTTTCTTTGTCAGAGATGGCTTATCAGCAACGCTTTTCAGACCACCACCTGATCAAGCTGACCGCTCAAGTTATGAACTCGACGAAAGCGACTTTCTTCCGACTCGCCTACAGGCCAAGCGTCGCCGAAGAAGAAGCGTTGTTAGCCTTCCCCCTATTCCCGATTACCGCCACCTCATTTTTGACCGTTTCCGTGAGCCGAGATACAGGATACTACCCATCGGCCTAACGGTAAACCGAGATGTTATCGGTATTCGAAACTTTAATCGCAACTTCAAGCGCTAAGTCCGAAGCCTGGGACACTCGGCTAAATTAGCAACAGCTTCCTGTTCGCTAGCATCCAATGCTGCTTTTCTCGTGTCTGTTTTTCCTACGTACGTTCGTTCTCTTCTCAGCTGTTGTGAAACAGGATTTTTTTGAAGTCTGAGCACAGATCTTTCTGGTCTGCGACTTTGATTACACAGTGTACTTTGCTTTCGATTGCAGCTGCGAAAATATTCTCCACTGAGGAAACGAAGCTAGAATTACCAGCACATGTTTCTTTTACTTTGATGTTGGTTTAAAAACAAGAACTAACGATCAAATAAAAAAGCTGAGGGAGTTGGAAGGGGATATTTGATGATTGCCAGAATGGTGGATGAAAAGCGAAGAAAGGATTTACGTGGGTAAACGTGATCGTTTTCGTGGGCATCAGTGTGTGTCTTTGTGTGCATGGGTGTGTGAGGGTCCCTTCTTGTTGGCATATTCGCCCGGTCATGTGCTTCTGTGCATGAAAAAAGGCAGAAAACACGGTGTTTGGTGTTGCACTGCACATCGAAGAACATTCAGAGCGAGCATAATGTAAGATTTTCAAGAAAAAGGGCAGTCGCACAACAATTCCACGGCTAAAGCGTTGTTTTAGACAAATGCAACCATTTCTAGCTCGACCGAGACTGGAAATACGCAGTTGAGATTTCAGCCAGCGTGTTCGCAGCTGTTACGGCTGGGTCTTGTGGAAAGCTGTCTTTCCTCCGCATCCATGCTAAACACGACTGTTGGGCAACGCTTGCAAAATGAATACAAAATGGGCCGGCCGTGTCAATTGAGGCGCAGATGCGCCGATGATGGGTGGAATTTCGGCGTCAGCTAATGAGCTGCAAAGCACCTAGCTAGATGTGCATTAGAATGAAATCATTTCCTGGTGTGTGGTAGACATACGGTCTTGTTTGTTTGGTGAACACAGTCTCACTGCAACCACTTAATCCTATATTATAATGTATACATCACAACAAGAGACAGGGGGAGTTTGTTCCTGTCACTGCGAGTTTCAGGCACGAGGCGATCTTCAGAGAGGTGCATCTACCAATCAGACTACAACGCTTATATTATATAGGTGAGGGTTGATTGGGGTTTGAGAGGCTCAGGTGTGAGGTCGAGGTGTGAGAGGGAAGGGTAAAGAGGTCGCAAAGGTTAAGTGTAGGTGAGAGAGAGAGGGAAAGAGAGGACAAAAGCAGATGGTCACAACTTGATTGCAAACCAAAAGCTCACACAAAGGCAGACAAAGCATCAACTTATGACATTAAGCTTCTATTGAAGTGCACACAAAAGCTGACCTCCAAGATGGCCATGATATAAAAGGTTAAGGATCCACATTTTTTAACTAAAAAAAACCATATCCACATAAAAACTAGGCGTGTGAAGAAAAAAAAACGCCCAGCATGTGAAATTGACGTGTGATACATGCACATATTGGCGCATGGCGATCGATACCAATCTTGGTGGTCTTTACGGCATCTTGCCTTTTATGCACCATTCACAGGGGCGCAGTTGAATCATTTTCACGCAAATTCACAGAAAAACCCGCCAAATGAAAGTGGCATTCCACGTCAATACAAGAGTAAACGGGATCGAATCTGATCTCCACTCATGAACCCTGGAAAGCATGACTTGCCAGTGAAGTTCCCTAGACTTAGGCACACGGAAAGCATTTAACCGGCGGTCTGTGACTACCAAGTTGTTTCCAGGGAACCCCGATTGACGGTTGAAATTGATGGCAGCGATCAATCCACAAGACGAGCTTTCAAGTGGTCTTTAACGCCAGCTTGGTATTAAATTGCTGATCTTTAAAATAGCAAAATGTTGCTTAAGGGACATCACACACCCCGATCGGCTTGACAGTATTTTTTTTTTCTTGTATTATACCCTTCTTTTGGCTAGTGACATTGAGCAGGTTTCCGTTTGAAGGTGGGACAAATTAAGGAGTAAAGTTTCTGGTAGGACAAATCCCAGAAGGCACATGTCGGCATGTGGGATCAGCAAACTTCTGTCCAGATCGTCCTCAATTGGACTTTTCGTGATTTTTGATAGATCTGCAAATATCTCAGTAAGGAAACGGAAATTGAGTAATCCCACGCATAAAGTTGTTCATCTTTGTCTGTTTCATATGTATGTCAAAGCAATTCACCGTCAGAAAAAGCTGTGTTTCACTCTCTTCTAAAAATGATTTTTGAGCTTTCCACAATATCGCTTCTTAGAAACGGTGAATCACATGACAGACGGTGGTGGTGAGCTTTTCAAGTTATGGACTAACATCCTATCAAGTTTGGTCAAGCTTGCACATCCAGAAGTGCCCTTTCCAAAGAGGGCCGTAATGGCCTCAGTAGAACCTTAACAGCTACTTCTCTCTACAAACACACTTCGGTGGCTGCTGGCCGCAGCAACCTTCATTACAGCAAAGAGGTTAGAGCTTTCCAACAAACAAAAAGGGTACATATTCAACGCTTACATTTATACGCACACTGTACATAACACCAAGATAAGAAAGACTGGCTCCAGACAGGTTTTTTTCTTTGCATGCATGCATGACCTCATATCGAAAATGGAGCAGCAGGTGAAATAAAAGCCAAAACCAATTCTCCGCATGACAAAGACATAATCTACTAAAAAAAAAAAAAACTGTGATAAAATCCTTATTGAAAAGGAGTTTCACAAAGCCAGGACATCGTAGAAAAGCTCTCTCTTGACCTGAGAAGAGAGAGTTTTCTTTTTAACAAAGCCAGGATAGTGTAGAAAAACTCTCTTTTGACCTGAGAAGAGAGAGAGTTTTTCTACACAAAGCCAGGACAGTTCTTCTCATGCATAATCTTGCAAACCGGGAAAAACTTAAGAACGTTGACACACAAAACATGCCCCGATGGGGAGTGCAGAGCATTTAGTTGACAAAGCCTCCACTTCCTTTGCCCGTTTCCAATGCATCAAAAAGAGATAGAGCAAAACCTACTGTTCCCCCAACCCCCGGGAACTTTTCCATCCTTATTTTCTTTCTTCTTCATTAAAAAACATCTACTCCCTTTCCTTGAGGGTCATGAGGATATTTTAAAACTTTACGTTTACTGTCCCTATCAATCTCAGTCACAATACCAGTCTCTCTATCTTTCTCTCTCTCTCTCTCTCTCTTTCTCTCTCTCTCTCTCTCTCTCTCTCTCTCTCTCTCCTTTACAAGAGACATGCACGCAGGTTTCATAAGAAGCAGCATGCCTCCACGAAGGACACACCTCGACAGAGACCATACACAGTTAGAAAACACGGCCTAGAGTGCCATCGCACCTTCACCGCCATCGTGGTGTCTGTCTCTTCGTGATACATCTCGTATACTGCTCCATACGTGCCACGGCCCAGTTCTTTTTTCTCCTGCAGCTCATCGGCGTTCACCCTTATCGTTCTTCCATCGATCAAAGTCAAAGTCCCTTCACTGT
The DNA here is from genome assembly GCA_028571005.1 of Clathrina lutea. Taxonomy (NCBI): domain Eukaryota; kingdom Metazoa; phylum Porifera; class Calcarea; order Clathrinida; family Clathrinidae; genus Clathrina; species Clathrina lutea. Next base: position 2,256 of record JAOWAR010167227.1, on the reverse strand, counting down.
CAAGATCGCGCGGTGGTTTTAGCCTGCCCAAAACAAAGTGCGGCAAGACTGTGAGTTAGTTGAACATGGGAAGAAAACTCACTCAGTAACAGATCATTGGCCGTCCCATTCGGGGAGACAAACACTGCAGTACCTTGACACTTCAACTTACTCTTCAGGTTTCGGCTGGGCAATGGGCTTAAGTTTGGGAAGTCCACGCTTCCCTGGAACAAAACAGCCGTCAGGGCAAACCCAGATTGAACAAACAAAACAGCGAACACTGAGTAAGACGTTACACCAACCTTTTTCCTCAGCCATGACCTCACATGGGTAAAGCGAAACAAAAAGGACAACTTCCCACTCTAAATATGTCTTTTCCTCCACTGAAAATCTTTACAGACCAAAAGAGCAGGTTGCAAGAAGCGAAGGTGGGAAGAAAGTCCACACAACCTACACTAACCAACCCCTTTCTCCCCAACTGATTCGCTGATTGGGTTCATCACTTGTTCAATCCGTCGACGCCATTTTTCACGCAAGGTCTGACGTCAGTGTTGTCATGCGCAACGGCGCAAAGTTTGATGAAATTATATAATACATGCTGTAGCGCCCTACACAAAAGTGGGCAGATATCCAGATCAGCCAGTGAGCCGCCGGGATGCATGCGCACGGGACGAATATCATGCCGCGGAGAGCAGTCCGTCTTGCCATGCCATTCGGCATGGCTCAGTTAAAAATAGACATAGATGGCAAACAGTTTTCTTCGATTCAGTGTCAGTGCATGTGATAAGAGCCACCGGCAAGTATAATTCTTTGGCAGGGTTCGTGCATCCGTCTTTCAATGAAATTTACCTGCAAGGTTCTCCAAAAACAAGACTGATCAAGAGCCATCAGAACATCGCCCGCCCAGAGCTTCTCCTCACCAAAAGAGCATAATATTATCCTTGGCCTGATCACAGTGGCCTCAGACCCGGACGCTTAATGTCGCCCTACCGGCTCAGGCCAGATCAATCTAAAACATCAACTGTCTCCACCTGACCTCAAGTAATCATCCAAAAAGAACGTTCGAGACAAGCATACTAGTAATCAGCAATCAACGAGACCAATGACTCGGTTTGTTCACCTCATGTTCAAAACTGCAGCGATAATGTATTTATCAAATCGCCTCGATGCAGTCTCTCTTCACACCTGCCATGGTGTACTACATAAATACATGTAAATATATAACTGTAGTCAGGTCTACAGCAGCAAATCAAGGGAAAATTATTCAATATAAATTAATTGAATCGTGTATTCGATGAGAATATTAATGTAATTCATTAGGCAAAAAAATATGTCAGCAAAAAAAACATACAGCAAATAAAACAAAGACTGGCAAAACACAAAATGCACAAAGCAGCATAATCCAACTGTGAATTTGGTAGATTGTCTGAGTGCTTGATGTATGGTTAACTATAAGAATGTGATGCTTTGATTTTGTGATTTCATGATCTTGACCAGCAATCAGTGTGAAAATATGTTGGAACGATGAGAGCAAGTGAATGCCGGAATATGGAAATATGGTCAAAGGAGATGAGTGGGACCGGATTGAGAGAGAGGAAGAGAGAGAGAGAGAGAGAGAGAGAGAGAGAGAGAGAGAGAGGGAGGGAGGGAGGAAGAGGAAACGAGATGACACGAGAGATGGAGATGACAGGGAGGGAGAGAAAAAGAAGAGACGCATCGCTTGAGTGCACATGGAAAGGGTGGGGAGACAAAAGTAATTGTGCGCGGAGCTGTCCTGATCAACTTGTCTGATGGCAAGTAAAGAAAAGTGTTTTTAAAAAAAAAAAAAAAAAAAAGATGACAAACCAGGATTGCGCAGACATGAACTGCTTTCTCAACCTTCCATCTGCCACTGCATAAAGCTTGGCAAGCACTGCGAGTTGCTCGAGTAACCCTCAAGTTGGCCGAGCGTCAGGACAGCATGACGGTCAAGAAGCGTCACCCTGGCAGGCCCTCGGTGTGCCTGGCGAGCTGAAATGAGGTCTCCGCTTGTGGCATCGATAAGGAGCAGCGCGCCACTGTCCAATAATACCCAAACGTGAAGGTTGGTGGCACACATGTCAACAATGCAGGATTGCCTTGCATCAGGGCTGACCAAAGTGCTTGAATCTTTCAGCAAACACCTAGATAAATATCAGAAAGAGGGAGAAACAGAAAGGGAGAGAGAGAGAGAGAGAGAGAGAGAGAGAGAGAGAGAGAGAGAGAGAGAGAGAGGAGAGCGGATGAAAGCGAACATCT
>JAOWAR010167216.1:0-10074 GCA_028571005.1 Clathrina lutea | reverse complement strand
AGTTTGCGGGTACGCTGTGGTCAAAAGATATCAGCGTCGTCAATACCAGACCGATCGCCGTGATCAAGGTCGCAAACAACAGCTTATGAGTACTGCGACAAAACTTACTAGGCAACTCCGACGATCCTGTTGGTGAAAAGAAGGAAAAGAACGGAGAAAAACGGTAGCGGGATCGCTGAAAGTGCCGTCTTTGAACTCATCTAACTCGGTCTCTGTTCATCCTAGCGTGGTCGTTCAAAAAAAGCGCGCGAAGAGATGTTCACCGAGATTTCGTAATCCTCAGGTCGAGCCGACCAAACAAGGGGAATCCCCCAAATGACTCATCAAAAACGCAAAAAAATTGCGCCAAGCGCACGAAACGACCCTCCATAGGGTCACATACATTCAAAAAAATGTGACATATTCATGAGTGCCGGGCCGCGCCATTTTCCCAGCGTGTCCGGATCCATGTTTGTCGTCATGCTGAGACGTGCACAACTCCCGAGACACAACCATTATCGATGGAAGCCCGTCTTCCTCACCCAAGACCGGCTTCTTCTGACGAGTCCGACAAAATCAACAACTCACCGGTTCGGGCAACTGCAGACGCGCTGCGGACCTCCTGGACCTCGGTCCTAGGCTCCACGTCCAAGCCGAGTCGTGCTGGAGGGCGTCCTTTGTTTGCCCTCTCACTTCTTCTCACTGTCACCGCTGGCCTGGTTTCTCCGTTGTCAATGTCCAGGCACGGTCGCCATAACGGTGTGCTTGCAATTTCCTGCAATCTGCACTTTAGCCCAGTTCTCGAACAACACAACAAACGCCAGCTCGTGACAGTAGAAAAGTTGTAGCGACCGAGAAAGAAGAATAGAAGAAGAAGAAAAGAACATTGCACACATGCGCGTTTATGTGAGGGTGGAGCAACAGCCTGGGGATAGGGAGCACCATAGATGCCAAATATAGCGCTATCATAACAGGAAGTGTTCAGTGACACTGGACACTTCTATAACCATTTGTTTCAGGACCTATCTCAAGACAGGTCACTAAGGGATGACAAGGGGTCGCAGGGCCGTGCAGAATAAGCAAAAGAGGCACGAGGAAAGAAGAAAGGAAGAAAGGAAGAGCCGTGTATGACCGCTGGCAGCTTTTGAACTTAACCTTTTGATCTCAAGGTCACGGTGTCGTTATGATACGGCACGGGAAGCCTCCAACTCTAGCGTATGTAGTGCGTAGCTTGGTAGCAATCCCAGTGTTCGCATCTCCGGCATGGGCCGAGAACGAAAGAGCTGAGAGCTGAATGGAAGGGTAGGATAGGGTAACTAAAAGCAAAGCAAAAAGTTGTGGAGGGAGGAGAGTAGGGAGGAAGTAGGGTAATGTAGTGGAAAAGCATTTACAACGATCCTCGCAGAACACAAAACACTGCCAGTCCAACGAAATGCCATCCAAGTAATTCTTATTGAAGTACACCACTTGCTTGTGTGTGTGTGTGTGTGTGTGTGTGTGTGTGTGTGTGTGTGTGTGTGTGCTTGGAATCGCTCCCGTCTAGGAAATGCCTCCATGTCTGCAAGGAGCTGATCATCTTGTCTGCCTTATTCTCATGGTGTTGCTCTACTCTCTGCCCTGCTCGGGTGTCAGAGATCGTTACTGCTATTCGCACAAGAACTTTCTTGTGCAATGGAAAGATGAATAGAATATTTGATCAAGGTCTGGGAGCAAGTCTTGTTAAGCACAAGATCGTATTGAGTGAGCTTAGCCTTCTTCAGTTCATCAGTCATGGTGATGAGTGGGTGAGATTCCTGACGAGTCAGGATTTGCAGATTTAGATGGACTCTTTGTGCTCGCTTGAACAGCGGCCCTTCTTGCAACCTTCCTTTATTCATTCGCCTTCATGTGTTTCAAGGCTGGCTTGCCAAATGTTCAACAAAAGCTGCCGTTTTCTGGGCTTTTCGTCATGGAGAGCGAAAAAAAGAAGAGCAGGCCAGAAACTTTTATTTTGGTTGATCGTGCCCTGATGGAACAGCATAACTTCATGATCTTCCACTGCTTGCTCAGTTATATCTCTGTGTAAACTTGGTCACAGCCCGGAAAGAATCACACGAAAGACGAAGAGGAAAAAATAAAATGCTAACTTAGATGAAGCTATGATGGTTGTCTTTGACTTCAGCCGTTCAAGAAGTGTCACCCTCAAAACGACATGAGCTTGGAAATGGAAGATGTTTAATCTCGACAAAGGGGATCGAGATGTTGGACCTTGCGGCAGGATAGGCTTCGCAGCATCGTAACTTGTGTGATTGTGTGTTCACTTCTGTGATGCTTGATTGACTAGTGGCTTTGACTGGCGTGAATTTGCTATGCTACTTCAGCTATCCTTGTTTCAATGCTGTGTTTGTATGGCAAACGTCACTCAGGTTAGCTCAGAAGGGTCTGTGGCTGTGGGAAATGAAGGTGACATTGTTAATCCTAAAACTAAACAAAGAGACTCTCTTTCACGGTTACGGCTCGGTTTTGAAAAACCTTGAATGACGTTTTGGCCAAGCTGTGCTGGCCTTCCTCCAGTTCTGAAAATCAGCTTACACTGACAGGTGATCAGCTGGTCTGAAACTGGTTTCTTATGTTGGTTCTGGCATCTACTGGCCGTTGGGAGGTTTGCCAATCCCGGAAGGTTGTACATTTACGGCTTTTCGCCACCATTCGGATAACTCGCCTCCACAATCTTGGTTCAAAGCCGACTTCATTCTGGCAATGTGCAGAGCCTCCAAAACTTTCCTATACATCCATTTTCGTTCAAAGTTGAGCGCGTTCGCATTCTCCCAATTGATTTTGTGTCCACTGAGACAAGCATGCCCCGCCACCATCAAAAGATCAAATGTTTTAGCTCAGGTGTATCGCTGGTCCTTGCTTTTCCTGATGTGAAATGACCTGGACGCTTCCCCTATGCAACTGTCAAAGCAGGCTCCGCAAGCTTAAGCTATTCGTAGAACTGCTCCTTTCCTCCTATCCACTGGCATTGCAGCCTTGCTGTTGATTCTTCCTGTTTTTTTCTTTCTGTTTTTTTTTTAATATTTTTTTGTTTTTGTTTGTTTTGTTTTCTTGGTTTTTGTTAGGTATGCGCAATATTTTGAGAAGACTCGTGCGAGTGATGGAGTACAGGTGCAAGCAAGGAACCTGACCAAGGCATATGGCATTCTCTTCACGGTCAATGTCAGAGGCCAGGTTGGTAACAGTCTTGTTGGGAATTATTTTCCACTGTCTTCTCCTCTCTGTCTTTCCCATGGCCCTCCCCGCTTTTTTCTGTCCTTGATTTTGTCGTTTCCTTCCGTCCTTCCGACCTCCCTCTTTCTTCTCCATTCTTCATTCTTGCGTTGTTTTGTTTCTGCCTGATATGCACTCCTGTCCTTTACCTTCACAGGCCGGAAAGTTCAGCCCAGTCCCTCTCTTCGTCAATCTTGGCTCTGGTTTAGCTCTCCTTGGAGCAGTAGGTGGTTTTTGTGTGTGTTCTTTCACTAGAAATTCCAAGAAAAAGCCATTGAAGATGTTTTTTTTTTTTTTTTTCTATTCTATACTTTGAACTCCATCCTAGGGATCTGTTCTCTTTGCATCAAACATTCTTTCTCTCCCAGCCCTTTTTTTCCTTTGATCTGTGCCTCTCCCTTCCTTCCCCCCCTCTCCATAGGCGACCATTCTTTGTGATTTCATTGCCCTTCATTTCCTCGCTAAACGCCAGCTCTACAACGAGAAGAAGTACGAGCATGTTGATGTGGAGGATGATCTGGTAAGTCTCTTTTTCTGGTGCAAATGTAAATTTATGTGCTTTTAGGATGCTTGGAAGCTCTTTGCAAAGCTACATTGGCTGTGCTACAGTTGTACCTTGTTGGGTACAGTTGGGGTGAGTAGGGGGTCAAAAATCAATTATTGTCCCAATAATGGGGGAAGGGGGCTCCAAGACATTTTAGGATGAGTTTCAGGTTAAACAGGCAAGCTTAGAAGAAAAATACGTATACTTCAAAACTTGTTTGTTATCCCGACTGGGGCACATGTGTTCTGAGATTTTTCCCAATTTGCTAATCTTTGATACACGAATTGCATTGAAAGGAGACGTTTTGCCAGCAGTCAGCTGTTGTTGCTGGTGGAAAGTGTTCTCTCAATTAATTTGGCGATTGATGAGTTAGGAATAATGTCAGAATATTACATATAATGTGAAAGTTTGTTCCAGGGTGCTTTCAATCTGTTCAAGCACACATGTAGTATGCGTGCGTGCATGTGTGCGTGTGTGTGGGTGCGCGCGCACGCGTGCACTATCAACTTACAATAAGCCTTTGCATTTTGTGTCATTCACTGGACAGTTTCAGATTGAGAGATTCCTGGGGCTGACTGGTAATGTTTTTGTGTTTTTCCCTCATATGGAGTGAACAGGTTGACAAATCGTGACCAAAATTGGTGGGAAAACCCGCTGCGAGCGGCATTGTAATGAAACCACGGGTTACTGTACATGGCAAGGCCACTTGAAGGCGCAACCAGCTCGGGCCAGGCCGAGCCGGGTGTCAGGTAGCTGGATCAAAGAGCCGGATCAAACGTAGTCTACGCTTGCAACGGAACGTGATATCAAGTATCGGATCAAACCGCTAGTACAAGAATCGATAAAAAAATAATTAAAAAAAACATGCATGTAGGCCTTGCCAGATTTGTGGAATGGCTGACGGATGGCTGCTCGTCACAAGGACATGATGCGTGGAAATGCCAACGAAGAATAGCCTTCTCTTGTATGGGGTGATGACGGTTCAACTGATGAAACAGGTCTTCTGCTGCTATTCTAAACTTTTACTTTGCTCACTGACAACGGAGTCGCATTTCACTTTTCCCCGCTCTCGTCCAACTATGTTTTGTATCACTTATTGATACACACACACCCACACACAGAGTTGCTTCAGGATTGCTTCTGGTGACGAGCCTGTCCTTTTCTCGATCATCCATACAGGAAGCGAGTGCCGTACTTCGATTATAATTACTTGGATGATATTTCGTTGGACTGGCGGTGTTTTGTGTTCTGCGAGCGTCGTAAGTGTTTTTCTGCTACTTCCCCTACTTCCCCACTCTCCTCCCTCCACACATTTTTCATGTTTTTTCATTTACCCTATCCTACCCTTCAATTCACCTCTTAGCTCCTTCGCTCTCAGTCCATGCCGGAGATGCGTACACCAGGATTGCTACCAAGCTACGCGCTACGCACTACATACGCTTCCTGTGCCGTATCATAACGGCATCATGAGCTTGAGATCAAAATGATAACTTCAAAGCTGCCAGTGGTCATACTTTGCTCTTCCTTTCCTCCTTTCTTCATTTTCTCTCACCTCCTTTGCTGACTCTGTACGGCCCTAGCACCTGTTGTCATCCCTTAGTGCCCTATCCTGTCTTGAGATGGGTCTTGAAACAGGTGGGCATAGAAGTGTGTAGGTTTCTTGTACGGGACTTTTCCTCTTGTGTTGGGATGACGACGCCATGACGACGCCTCAACTGATGAAATGGGTCTTAATTCTGCTGCTATTGTAACTTTTTCTTTTGCTCACTGAGAACGGAGTCGCATTTCACCTTTCCCTCTGGTCCAGCTATATTGTTTATCACTTATTGACACACACACATACACACATACACACACACACACACACACACACACACACACACTTGCTTCAGTATTTGTTCTGGTGACCCTCCATCTAGGAAGCGAGTGGCGTACTTCGATTAGAGTTACTCGGATGGTATTCCGGTGGCATTTCGTGTTGTAAGTGCTTTTATGCTTCTCTACTGCCCTATTCTCCTTCCTCCACACTTTTTGGTTTTTAGTTAAGCTATTCTACCCTTCCATTCATCTCCTGGGTCCTTCGCTCTCGGTGCATGCTTAAAATGTGTACGCCTGGATTGCTACCAAGCTATGCACTACATACGTTAGAGTTGGAGACCTTCTGTACCATAATGCACTGTGAGCTCAAGATCAAAATTTTAAGTTCAAAAGCTGCCAGTGGTCATACGCTGTTCTTCCATCCTTCCTTTCTCCTTTTCTCTTGCCTCTTTTGCTCACTCTGTACGGACTTGGGAGCCGTTGTCATTCCTTAGTGCCATATCCTGTCTTCATACAGGTCCTGAAATAGGTGGGCATAGAAGTGTCTAGGTTCCTGTAGGAATATTTTTCTTGTATCGGGATGACGGCGCCTCACCTGATGAAACAGGCCTTAGCTGCTATTGTATCTTTTTTTTGCTCACTGACAACGGAGTCGCATTTCACCTTTCCTTCTGGTCCAACGGTATGGAATCAACCCTATAGAAAAAGCGGACAAAAATCATGAGAGTAGTGAGAGTGAGCATTGTTCGCGTGGTAATCCGACTGAGTAATCCGACCCTAGTGTTTGCCGCTGACGCGCAGGCAGCGGTACAGTCGGGCCAGCTTAATCGTGGTGATCGTATGATGAATTGCAAATCAGATAGCGTCGGGCCTGCCAAGATATCGGAGAGCGCGCCAGCTGTCCGGCCCGGTGTCATCACTGCGTCAGAGCATGATGAAGCGCGATCGATCCCAGGCCCACCACTGTTGATCGGATCTGACTGTGACGGTTAGCGATAATACTCGGAGGTAAGTCCTTCTTAAGCTCACTTCCGACAATTGTCCGTGTCGTGAAGGTGGCAAATTCTATTCTACATTGGCATTTCCACGCTTCATGTCCTTGTGACAAGCAGCCATCCGTCAGCCATTCCGCAAATCTGGCAAGGCCTACGCGCATGTTTTTTTTTTTAATTTTTTTATTTCGATTATTGTACTAGCGGTTTGATCCGATACATGATATCACGCTCCGTTGCAAGCGTAGACTACGTTTGATCCGGCTTTTCGATCCAGCTACCTGACACCCGGCTCGGCCTGGCCCGAGCTGGTTGCGCCTTCAAGTGGCCTTGCCACGTAAGGTAACCCGCGGTTTCATTACAATGCCGCTCGCAGCAGGCTTTCCCACCAACTTGTCACGATTTGTCACCCTTGTTGACTCCATATGAACACTCCCACCAACACTGGAAGGGTCGCCTTCCTCAACAGCAACCTTCGCCTCACTAATGAAACCGCCCAGGGAGATATCAAGTCACTCTGGAGGTCGGTGCGAAAAGCGGCCAACAAGATCGACACGCACTTCCTTGCCTCCAAGGAAGAAACTGGTTATTGGTTTAAGTTAAGGATGGATGACGATGGTGATCCGTCTTTGCTGTCTCGAAAGCAACTTCGAGATCACTTGTTGGGGCTGCTTCGGTAGTGTCTTGCCCGCAGGTGACTGAGAAGGTGGCAAACTTTGAAGGACAAGGGCAAAGTTGCAAAAGCCGTGAGCTGCTCTGGAGCATTGAATGCCCAGCTGCAAGTCTGCCGGCATCTTTCTTTTCGGAAGTACCAGTTGGCTCTTAAAGATATGCTGAATTTGCTCCCGGTAGCAGCCGCAGCAAGTGGAAAGGCTGCTGAATTTGCTCCCGGTAGCAGCCGCAGCAAGTGGAAAGGCTCCAACCAACAAGCTTCGCCCAAGTGCGTCAGTTACCTCTGGTCTGATCGAGGCGCAGACCATCCACCTAAAAACCTGCAGCATGGCCCCTTCAGCAAAGGAATGGCCACACCATCTTGTCCTTTGACACCTAGTGACTTGGACACCATTTTGTTTTTGACACCTAGTGACTTGGATACCATCTTGCTCTTTGACACCTGGTGACATGGGTTACTCTTGGTCCTGACCATGCCGCCCCGCCATCCATGCGGAAAAAATGAAGTTTAAGTGCTCGAAACCTGCCAGGAAGCTTAAGCCCTAGTAGCAACCGTAGTAGTTGCAATGATTAATCATTCCCAATTACGAGTTTGCAGAGGCCAAGGGGAGGGAGGCTTCTAGCCAAGGTGCCCATTTTATCTGATCCAGTTGTTAAGGTGGTTTCCATTCTCAACCGCAGTGAACGTAGGCGTCTAGCCATTATTCTGTTCACTTGTTTACTTTACTTTTCATCATTTTTTTTTTCTGTATAGACCACAATAGCTGGCAAATACTTCACTTCCTGAGCGGTGTCGGTCACCAGTTGCTTCTGTTTCGCAGCTACGAACGCTGCCGAAATGGCGCAATGCAGCCGCTTATTATAGCCTTGCTCTTTCCTAGCACAGCGAGAGATATCTTTAGCATAGGTAGAATATCTGCGAGGAAGAAGTCAAGTCGTCAAAAAAAAGCCGCTTTCAAGCTGCATGCTCGAGATCGACAGTACAATCATGAATATAGTACATGTACTGTGATCAGGATAATTGTACCTGCACCTGGTACGTGTAGTGTGCGCAGCCGCTCAACAGTTGGTCTCATAGCAACCAGGATCCAGTGACCAACCCCACACCCGTGCGATATGACCCAAATCGCTGACCATGGTGGCAAAGCGAGGTGCGTCTTCTAATGCTGCCAGTTGTCCTTCCCAGATCACATCCATACCTCGGAGCCTTGCTACAGGCTAGGGGTGCGAAAACACAGAACACCACTTCAGGAATAGAAGATTATGGCTGTTCTACAGAGTCAACTTGTTTAGTGAAGATAAGGTCATGGTGTTTCAAATAAGTGGCCGCCTCTGTCATTCCAGCAACAACACCTAAATTTCTTTCTTTAAGTCACGTGCTCAGGGAGGCAGACACGGAAACGCCTCAAAGGCCAAAACATTGGCTTCTCCTCAGTGCTTCGAAGTCCCTTGATAATCTCAGTTCCCTCAGCAATGCAGGGTGGGGGCTTCAATTAACAAAGACAAAAATAAAAAAGTAGACAATGAGGAGGACCACTTCAGCGAAATGAAACTTCGCCTAAACTATTGCGTAATAAATGCCTGCCTCAATAACCGAGAACCGGGACCAAATACAAGCCACGGCACCCACCCCCAGAGCTGTGGCAACGAACAAGCTCAGGGTCGAATGCCGATAAACCAGGGCATGGCCGGCCCTCAGGTGTGTTCGGCCTGGTACTTCATTCTACCAAGTTAGTTATTCAGACTGTCAGAATTAGCATAAAGATTCGCCGAATGAGAATCAAGAATCTCGATACCCCATCGCGACGAAAAGGTCACCCGGAAGCGGGGATTCAACTGTTGGACTCTACCCGAGTCTCGGCTTCGACTTGGTTTCAGAGAAGAAGTGACGAAGCAGCCAGAATGTGCAAGCCACATGGACCCGCGCCCGTCACTGCAATGGTTTCTTAGCTCTCGCTCGAACTACCGACTATTACTCAAGTTCCTTGCTGAGCACGGACGGTCGACATCAAGGACTGACAACCTGCGGTACGGAACCGTGAGTAATAAGAAAGCAGGCAACTGAGCATGCGCATGAGTGTGCGCATGCGCTTTTGCCCCGCTCGACTAGGTGGGAATAGATAGGGAGCGATGCGGTCACTTTCCACGTGCTTCATGCATGTGCACCCGTTTTGAGCGCCAAAACATTTGGCACGTGACCTCGAAATTTCAAGTAAATTTTTAATTGCGGTGCAGGTGAATGTGTAGGTGTAGATTCAGTTCAGATGCGGCTGCATTTTCACCTCAGGCGTGAATCGACCACAAGTCTGTATATCGGAAGGTGAACCCGTGCACAAAATGTACAAACACTTCTTTGCTTGGTGTTTGGCCACGGTGCGAATCGATATTATATCGCGGCCGATTACCTCGTTGCTATGGTAATTCGACAATCCACGTGATCTGATGCTATGATTATTATGATCGCCGCGGGGGGATTTAGAACAAAACCGCGCACATAGGACCGATTTCAGGTGAACGTGATCTCCTATAGACGATTTTTCAAAGTCGCGTTTCTCGCTCAGAAATGGCTCAAAGAAGAAGTTTGATACTGTTTGTCGAAAGGTTTTCTAGAGAAGCCTTAGCAGCGCTTTGACGGAGAGACTTGTCGATCTTGACGGTACTCGCGATAGGAAAGATCGCCGAAGATGCCCTCGATTTGCCGCGGTTTGCAGACTTCGAAGAGGCTACACGCAAAGCCAGCTCATCAAGCTTCAATCTAGGATAGCTGACAAAAAGATTCCATGGCAAAAGGGACGAGTTTGACGAGGAAGAAGCAGTACA